>CAUYRH010125312.1:0-84849 GCA_963574655.1 Perodicticus potto | reverse complement strand
AGTGGTAAGACAGAATTTATTTACAGAAAAGAATACAAAAAACACTAAAGCTCCTGGTAGAGAGAGAGAACTCAAGTGGGGAGAGAAAAGCTCTCTCCGTCTCTCTCCCGGTCTTTCCCCGTCTCTGCGTTTAGGCTCTTAGTCTAGGGGAATATATAGGTGCGTGGGTTCCTTGGCCAGGAAATGAATGCACACAGTCCCTTCCACGAGGGTAAGGTGAATGAATGTATGGAATTCAGGCCTAGGAAATTCACATGAAATTGATCTAGGCACAGGAAATGGGGGTTCCGTATTTAGTCCTAAGTGTGAAGTGAAGTAGACACCAAGGCAGTGGTGTGTCCTCGGCAGTGTCTGCCCTTTTTGGCTATTGGAGCCTCTGGTGGGGGTCAGAGGCTCCCCTCCTTGCTTATCATCCAGCCCACTGGTTCCTCAGCCGGCTACCGGCGCACCAACACCGCCAAGGTGGAGGCTCAGGTCCGCTGAGCTGGCTGGCGTGCCAAATGTCCTGTATCACCATGGCCACACAAGGAGAGTTGCGGGGTAGCTGACAGCTGCGCGGCATGGCCCTAAGTCAGTGGTTGGATCTGTTTCAGGTCCTGCCAGGTTGTGTGAGCTCTTTCAGTCGGGGTGTACAGGCCAGATGGTGGCACATGAGGGTGGCAGGCCAGCCCACTCTGGCTAATAGCAGGGCCATGTGCCTGCTGCCCCCACAGAGTGTGTTGGGCTGTGCCTCTCTGCCTGTCACCATGACCGACCTTTGTTGGCACATAGATGCTGCAACTCAACTCTGTGAATTTAAAGACCTATTTTGACAAATTTTTCTCCAAAGATGTGGGAGTCACATCTCAGTTGGCTGTGTTGATGCCACCCTGCAGCCCGTGGCTGTTTGCTGTTTACTTCTCTCTTCTAAGAAGCGAGCCAGTGGGCACATGATGGCCAAAGTGTGTTTTTTTTTTTTTTTTTTTTTTTTTCTTAGAGACAGAGTCTCACTTTATCGCCCTTAGTAGAGTACTGTGGCATCAGAGCTCACAGCAACCTCCATCTCTTGGGCTTAGGCGATTCTCCTGCTTCAGCCTCTCGAGTAGCTGATGCCTGCCATAACACCTGGCTATTTTTTTTGTTGTTGTAGTTTGGCCGGGACCAGTTTCGAACCTGCCACCTTCGGTGTATGGGGCTGGTGCCCTACTCACTGAGCCACAGGCGCCGGCCAGGTGTGGGGATTTTAATAGGGAATTTACTTTTTTTTTTTTTTTTTTTTTTTTTTTTGAGACAGAGCCTCAAGCTATCACCCTGGGTAGAGTGCAGTGGCATCACAGCTCACAGCAACCTCCAACTCCTGGGCTCAAGCGAGTCTCCTGCCTCCACCCCCCCCCCCCCAAGTAGCTGGGACTACAGGCGCCCGCCACAACGCCTGGCCGTTTTTTTTTTGGTTGTAGCTATCGTTGTTTGGCGGGCCCGGGCTGGATTCGAACCCGCCAGCTCAGGTGTATGTGGCTGGCGCCTTAGCCCGTTGAGCCACAGGCGCCGAGCCAATAGGGAATTTTCAAATAATAATTATTTCCTATAGGAAATAAGGAAGTACGGTCACTTTTTGTGTTTGTTTGTTTTGAGACAGAGTCTCACTATGTTACCCTTGGTAGAGTGCGGGGGCGTTGCAGCTCATGGCAACCTCCAACTCTTGGGCTTATGTGATTCTCTTGCCTGGCTATTTTCTTGTTGCAGTTGTCATTGTTGTTTAGCTGGCCCCGGGCTGGGCTCGAACCCGTCATGTTTGGTGTATGTGGCTGGCGTCGTAACCACTGTGCTATAGGCGCCAAGCCAAAGTAAGGTCACTTTAATAGAATTTTTTTTTTTTAATTAAATCACAGCTGGATACATTAGTGCAATCAAGGGGTACAATGTGCTGGTACCCCAGCACAATCAAGGGGTACAATGTGCTGGTACCCCAGTGCCATGGTATCGTAGCTCACAGCAACCTCAAACTCCTGGGCTTAAGCGATTCTCTTGCCTCAGCCTCCTGAGTAGCTAGGACTACAGGCGCCTGCCACAATGCCTCGCTATCTTTTTAGAGATATGATCTAGCTTTTGCTCAGTTTGGCCTTGAACTTCTGAGCTCAGGCAGTCCTCCCACTTTAGCCTCCCAGAGTGTTGGGATTACAAAGGTGAGCCACTGCACCCAGCCCTTATTTCATTTTATTCTTTTTGTTATAGAGTCTCACTTTGTCGCCCTTGGTGTGAGCTATGATCAGAGCACCTCAAACTCTTGGGCTCAAAGTTATTCTTTTGCCTCAGCCTCCCTGGTAGCTGGGACTACAGGAGCCCACCACAACACCTGGCTAGTTTTTTTTTTTTGAGATGGGGTTTTGCTCTTGCTCAGGCTGGTCTCTTGATTCCTAAACTCAGGCAATACACCTGCCTTGGCCTCCTGGAGTGCTGGGATTACACTGTACCCAGCCTAAAATGATTAAGAGGAAGACAGTTCTTTTCAAAACTCAAATGTCTTAACTTTCACACTGTGGCCAGGAAATCCAGTTTCTGTGGAGCTTACAAAGTCCAGGTGGTCACCCCAGGCTTGAGGCTCGTGTTCAGTGAGTGTGGCCCCAGGGTCCCCTTGCTTCTGGGCTAGGTGTGACTTGTCTGTGTGTTGGGGGCGTGGTCTGGACGGAAAGTGGCTGCTCACTGCTGACGTTTCTTGGAAGGCTTGCTAATGTGGTAAAATCATGGGTGGGGAGGCTGGACTTTGATTTCCTTATGTTACTTTCCAGAGCCCAGAGACTGTGATGTGAGGACACACTCACCTTGGTCCCTGTCTTCTTTGTGGGTCCACTCTTTGTGCATTCCAGCACTGGGTTTGTCCTCAGAGGAAGTACTTCACATCTTTGCCTGAGGCTGGATGCCAGGTGCTCACCTGGGGAAGAGAAGTGTTTCCCCCTGGAGCTGGAGACCAGGCTGTACAGAGAGTTGGGGGACAAGGGGCACCGGGGTGGACAGTGTCTCCCTTCTATGCGCAGGGATAGGGGGCCGTGGGAGGCAACTATGCTTTAGTTAGACATTAGGGAAATATTCCCGAGAGAAAAGGCTTAAGCAGTTTTAAAACATTGCAAAGTTACAAGGAGGTGCAGAGATTAGAGAAAACATCGCAAATGATGTGTGTTTGTGGAGGATGATGGAAGAGAAACATCTCTTCCCTTGGAGTAATTGTGTGCCTGCCATGTACAGGGCAGGTGCCAGAGGGGGCCTAAGCTGGGAGGATTGTGGGGTGGGGAGGCTCAGAGTGACCCCCTCCCCCTCCAGAAGCAGCACAGGGGCCCCTGGAGGGGGTGGGGCGGCAGCTTGGGTTCAGTGCTGCCTGTCCCTTGCCCAGCTGCATCCTCAGTGCTGAACCCAAGAATGAGCTCATCACACACAGCCTCTGCAGGGTGGGGCTGGACGGTGGCAGTAGCCTGTTTTCCGGCAGCATCTTACATGTGAGGAGGGCGTGGCCTGTGGGTGTCTGTCCCCTAGGGCTTGTGCCTGGCTGTTCAGCCCTGATTGTGGTCTCCCACTGCTCAGGAGAGTGCAGCACAGGTGCTTTTTAAACTTTACTTGCTTTTTCAGGTATCTTGATTTTGTTAAATGATTAGTCCACAGCACATATAGCCTGCCGTGTAGGTGAGATGGCTATCCCCTATTACTGTCACCTGTGTAGGCCGTGCACTTGGTTGTCTGTGCTTGGGGTGGAGTCTCCCACAGTGATGCCCTCTGTTCTGGCACAGTAACTCTGCATCCCAAGTGTGGTGACGGCGGAGGGCCTGCTTCTGCATCCTCTGTGTTGCCTGATGTGTGTCGTGACAATGTCTTCCCTCCACCTGAGGCGTGCCTCCCATGACAGAAACTCAGGTGATTTCAGGACATGTTGAGGGTCAGTCTGGCCCTGGACAGAGGAACCTCGGCCCGCAACTGTGTGGGGTGGGGGTGGGGTCTCAGTGTACAGGGAATGTGGTTGGGAGGATTTCTTGAGCCAACACAGCTTGTGCCTTTCCTGTGGGCAGAGCATGGGCCTGGGGCTTACCAGGGGACACCCATGGCTGAGAGAGAGGGCCTGGGGCTTGCCAGGGGACCTCCGTGGCTGAGACAGAGGGCCTGGGGCTTGCCAGGGGACCTCCGTGGCTGAGAGAGAGGGCCTGGGGCTTGCCAGGGGACACCCATGGCTGAGAGCTTGGGCCTGGAATGTAGGCAGAGCAGGCAGGTGGCTCCATGCCAGGCCCCGCAGCATAGCCAGATGCCAGGAGCCCACTCCCTTAGGCACCATGGAGGCAGTGGGATCTGTCAGGGCTTCGGTGTCTGTGGGCCCTCCTTTCCCAGGACGGGCCTCGTGCCCACCTGTGTCTTCCTGAGTGCAGTTTCAGGTGCCAGTGACACAGGCCAGCCACTGCTTCCTGCAGGCCCAGTTTTCTAGAGTGTGCTATGGGCACTGGAGACCTGGACGCTTGCAGACACTCTGCCCACCACTGCTCCTGCCTGCCCCTTGGCTAGCCCAGCATGGGCATTTTTCTGAGCAAGTTGGGCTGCATTTTTGAGGACGGTATAGTGTCAGCTTGTGCTGGCAGTTGGGCTGGGAGCTCGCAGTGCTGGCCACGCCCGCTTTGGGGAGGTTGGTGCCTTTCTGGCCAGGCTGTGGGCAGGTGGCCGGTCTGAGTGCAGCAGCTACCTCCATGCACTTGGCTCCCTGCTTTCTTTACCAGACAGCTTAAAACAAGATGGTCCAACAAGGGGCAGTTTGCACCAGGTGCACCTGTGGAGACCCAGCACATCCAGTTTATGCCTGAAAGGGACATTGGCTTTTAAAATTTGATAAATTGCATTAGTTATCAGATGATGTCCCGTACGATGCTTTCTCACAGATAGATGGTCTCTGCGTGCGCTGAGAATGTCTGGCCCCTCCTGCCCAGGGCTGCACAGGCAGCAGCCCCTATAGTCGGGGATCAGCACCTGGAGGGTTAAGCTGTTTCTCCTACCTGGAGGTGGCTTTTTCCTTAGGCGGTTGGCGGTGACAAATGACACCCTGTCTCCTGAGAAGGGCATCTGACTTACACTGCTGGGCTCTGTTGCCAAAAGGAAGCCCTCTGGGGTGCTAGTGTATTTGACATGCATCTGTAGCCTATGATTGGAACCATGAGAAAGGGTTTTGTAGAGCATTTGAATAGTTTCCTTATTTTGAACCTGCTGAATCTGGAAAGAGTTGTTTTTAAAATTTTTATCTCTGATAATGACTTTATATAGAAATTTAGGGCAAAAGAGGAGTTTCTATTTCAAGTCTGCCTCCCCCCAGCTCTGTGATTGCCCAAGTTCCCTGTGGCTGCTGAGGTGCTCTGTGGGTGTCCAGCCGGAGGCCTGGACCTCCTGGCCACAGAGGGGCCGCTCAGGAGGGGCCAGGCATCTGATCCTTCCCTGGGATGAATCAGAGCCCAAAGGCTCGTTTTCTATATTCTTGCCAGAGAAGCCTGTTCCTCCTCCCCCCCAATCTCTCTTTTTGAGCTTTTACTTTGTGCAAATCAGGCTTCTTCCCTTTCTGTGAGGAGAGCCTTATAGGCTCTGTCAGCCTTATTGCTTCACCTGCACCATGTGGGTTATGGGCGTTACAGGGTCACATGCAGTTTCTGACCTGGACTGAGATCTGAGGACTGTGCTGCAGACCAGCACAGGACCCCTGGCCTATGGCCACAGCAGACTGTGGACAGGGAGCCCAGCACCTAGGAGACTTCAGGCCAGGCAGCTACCCACCCACACAGCCCATGGCCCTCTTGTGAACGGGCTTTTCTCTTATGACAGGGAAGTGGGCTAGGCAGACCTCCCAGCAGTAAGTGCTGGTCAGATTGTGACAGTGCCTCCCCGTGTGTTGAGGTGGACGCCTATTAATGGACATGAGTCAGTGACATGTGTGTCCTCCCATAGTTTGCTCACCCCACTGGCTGATACAGTGGCCCTTTGGAGGACAGAGACCCGGGCTCCCCTCCCAGGGTTGGGCCAGGGGTGTGTGTGGGGGAGGTCCTTCTGCTGTGGTAGCTGCTCAGGGTGGCATTAAGTTGTTTCCACGAACAGAACTGGCTGAGTGACCACTGTCACTCAGAGCTGTCTGACTGGAAATTAATTTTGTCCAGTGGACCAATAAATTGGGACTCAGCAGTTAAGTGTCCAGATTTCCCTGAGGCTGTGGAATCGCTGAGTGGTCTTACCCAGAGCTGTCTGGGCAGGTGTCAGGTGCCTCTCGGGGACCTGCCTGGCAGCGATGCTGCACTTGGCCAGCGCCCTTCTGACAGGGCCACAGCCTGTCAGTGCTGACATCTGTGCCCACAAGTGGGTTCCCTGTTAGCACTGAAGTTGGTACGAGCAGTTAGTATTAGAAGGCTGGGAGCAATTCTAAGCAGACTAGCGTTTTTCCAGGTGAAACAACTGAGGGCTTATTAAAGGTTACAGATTTGGTTTAGTTCGAGCTGAGGTAAATCATTTTAAATTCACTTATCAGATTTAGTGATTTTGTCTGCAGCAACCAATGGTGCTGTCCTGTTTGATTTAGTATTTTACACGTGCTTTGTGAGCCCAGCTGGGAGTGTCACTGTTAGAAGGTGAACACTGACGTTTGCAGGACCGGTGAGTGCTCTCCAAACTGTGGAGCACACCTTCTGGCTTGCTGACTGGGGAGGCAGATGCTCATCAGCTTTAGGGTCTCCTGTTGGTGAAGTTTCCTGGTGCTACCAGCACTGTTCTCGTGTGGGAAGGGGGACTTGGGGAGCAGGGCCCACCAGGCGGGGTCGTGGCAGAGAGAGCAAGAGACTCAGTGCATCAGAGAAGGGAGAGGGGCAGCGGCCTGGGGGGAAGAGGTAAGGAGGCCCGAGGTGCCTATGCACATGGTGGGGCCGTGGCAGGAGCAGCATGGTGGAGACACTCCGTGAGCCGTGGCACACCCAGTGAGGTATCCTGAGGACAGGAGGCGTGTGGGGACTGTCCTGCTCAGCTCTCATGTGTGCACGAGTCCCCTGACAGTCTCTGCAGTGGGGGCCTGTTCTGGGGGTGGGAGGGCTGCTGCTGCTCTGGAGGCCTCTTGCTGTGTGTGACCTGTGGCTGGGACACTGTGGGGTGTGTGCTAATGAGAGGGCATGACCCTGGCCGTGCTCTGGACTGGGTGCTGACTTCCCATGGAATATGGGCCGTGTCTGTGGCCTGTTTGTTGCCTTAAAATAGAAGCAACTCTGCCAAGGTGGCTGCATTGCCCAGGGGTGGGGACACATTTGTTCCCCTTCCTTCTTGAATAAGTATTTCACACATTTAAGTTTAATAATGCTTCATGGCAGCATAGTTGTCTTTCTTGAATCAGTAAGTTGGAACTTTTTATCAGGATATTTCAGAATATTTTATTTAGTGTGTGTGACTTTTAAAAAATGAATATGTTACCTTTGAGTTGCAAAATAAATTTTTTCTTTAGCTTTTTTCTACTACATTTTCCTTTTTTTTTTTTGAGAGCCTCAAGCTGTCGCCCTGGGTAGAGTGCCGTGGCATCACAACTCAGAACAACCTCCAATTCCTGGGCTTAAGCAATTCTCTTGCCTCAGCCTCCTAAGTAGCTGGAACTATAGGTGCCTGCCACAACGCCCAGCTATTTTTTAGTTGTTGTCGTCATTGTTTGGCAGTCCTGGGCTGGATTCAAACCTGCCAGCACTGGTGTATGTGGCTGGCGAACTACAGGTGCCAAGCCATACATTTTCCTTTTATTTATTTTATTTTATTTTTATTTTTTTGCAGTTTTTGGCTGGGGCTGGGTTTGAACCTGCCACCTCTGGCATATGGGGCCTGCGCCTTACTCCTTTGAGTCACGGGCGCCACCCTGTTTTGTTTTATTTTATTCTTTTTTGGCAACAGAGTTTTACTATGCCGCCCTTGGTAGAGTGTTGTGGCATCACAGCTCACAGTAACCTCAAACTCTTGGGCTTAAGCGATTCTGTTGCCTCAGCTTCCCAAGTAGCTGGGACTACAGGCGCCCGCTACTTTATGAGGTTGGCAATCATTTTTCCTCTGGATTCCTGATGAAGAATTGAAAAGCTGGCTGGTTTTGTTTGGTTTCTAGAACCCAGTGCCTGGCTATTTTTTAGTTGTAGTTGTTGTTGTTTAGCAGCCCAGGGCCGGGTTCGAAACAGCCTCGGTGTATGTGGCTGGCACCCTAACCACTGAGCTACGGGCACTAAGCCCCTTTTATCATTTGTTGTCTTTTTTTTTTTTTTTTGAGACAGAGTCTTACTTTGTTGCCCTTGGTAGAGTGCTGTGGTGTCACAGCTCACAGTAACCTCTAACTCTTAGGCTAAAGCGATTCTCTTGCCTTAGCCTCTCAAGTAGCTGGGACTACAGGCACCCTCCACAACGCTTGGCTACTTTTTGGTTTTAGTTGTCGTTGTTTGCCAGGCCTGGGTTGGGTTCGAACCCTGCCATCTGTAATGTATGTGGCTGGCGCCCTAGCTGCTGAGCACAGGCGCCAAGCCCCCTTTTATCTTTTTTTTTTTTTTGTGGAGAGACAGTCTCACTTTATCGCCCTTGGTGGAGTGCCGTGGCATCACACAGCTCATAGCAACCTCCAACTCCTGGGCTTAGGTGATTCTCTTGCCTCAGCCTCCCCAGTAGCTGGGACTACAGGCGCCCCCCTTTTATCATTTTTAAGAGGCTTTTTCAAACTAGTGTTTGGTTCACTTATAAAATTAATTAAATTCCCCTAACTGTTTAAACCTCTGTGTCAAACTTTGTTTTTAAGTAATGCAAATGTCTTTAATAAGCAAACCCTTCCAAAGTGCCTGAAATACATGGCATGAACTTGATAAACAGATAAAGTGAAATTTTAGCTTCTTTAAACATGAAAATTCTGTCATATCTTTACATCAGAAATCACATATATGACATCAGCTTCCGCAATTACACATTTTCTTTTCTTTTTTTTTTTTTTTTTGAGATAGAGCCTAAGCTGTCACCCTGGATAGAGTGCGGTGGCATCACAGCTCACAGCAACCTCCAATTCCTGGGCTCAAGCGAGTCTCCTGCCTCCGCCTCCTGAGTAGCTGGGACTACAGGCGCCCGCCACAACGCCCGGCCATTTTTTGGTTGCCTGTTGTTTGGCGGCCCGGGCTGGATTCGAACCCGCCAGCTCAGGTGTACGTGGCTGGTGCCTTAGCCCATTGAGCCACAGGCGCTGAGCCACAATTACACATTTTCAAGTGGAACTGGATGATCCATAGGTACCAACTTACCCTAATTTTGCAGATATTTTGGATGATGGCGCACATGGCATTATCGCCCTATCTACTCTGCCACTCCTGGCCCCGGGCAGAGCCGGGCCCCAGTCAATGGAGGCCACGAGCTCATCTGTGTCTTGAGTCCTCAGGGCTGGTGGCCTGTGGGCCCTGGTGGATGGGTGCCCTCTCTTGGGTGTACCACATCTCTCGAACCTCCTCAGAATCCTTGGCAGCTTCTTGTGCTTCATGGCAAGAACTTTTGCGTCTTTGTGTAATTTCAAGTGAACTGCTAAAAAATCTTTTGACCTGATTTGAGTTTATATTCTGACAAGGTAGTGACACTGATGGTGACTTTGGGTTGACTCCGCCCACCTCGCAGCACTCGTCTGGTGCTACGGCTGTGCTGTGCCCCAAGCATTAGCCACCTGAGCCGCTGCGGTGCCATCTCTGTGCCTGCTTCTCACAGTCTCTGTCTCCTGCCCAGTTGTCCCTGTGATCCTGAAGGCACTGACCTACGAGGAGAAGCGGGGTGCCTGCAGCGTGGGTGCCAATGTCAGGGATGCCGCGTGCTACGTGTGCTGGGCCTTCGCACGTGCCTACGAGCCGCAGGAGCTGACTCCCTTTGTGACCGCAATTTCAAGGTAAAGCCGGGGTGCCTCTCTTGTGGGTGGTGTACCAACAGCTGCCTGCAAGTAGGTGGGTTTAAGAGAGGGTCTGTGAGAGGGGGACGGGCGGTGTCCCTTCCTCTGGGTGAGCAGTACCCACCGGCATGTGGCGGCCCTGGTTAGTGGGTCCTGTGTGGCACGCCTGGCGCCTTGGCGGTGTGTGAGCAACCAGGTGCGTGTGCCCTGATTCCTGGTGCATTGCTGTGTCCAGCTGGGGGGTGGATTTTGGAAGTTCAGCTGTTTACAGCCTTCTTTTTAAGAGTTTATCTGGACTGTGGTGGATGTGCTAGATAAGGAAACATCAGGTAGTGTCTGCTTTCATTGAGGGGCCTTAATTTTCTAATTTTTGTGGACCAGCAGTTGAATGTTCAGTAGAACAACGTTTGCTAGCACATTTGCTAGGTAGTTATTTTTAGTTCCTTTGAAATGTAAATGAATACTTCAAAGCAACTTTGTGAGGTTGGCGATCATTTTTCCTCTGGATTCCTGATGAAAAGCTGGGTGGTTTTGTATGGTTTCTAGAACCCAGAACCTTGTGCCCCCACAGCCAATAGGGGTGCCCGCGTGCAGGCCCCACACAGGTGTCCAGGCCAACCTGGATCTGATACTTTTTGCTTAGGAAAATTGCAGAATAAATATGTCCTCATTATAGTAAGTCCTTGAGTTAATTTTAGTACACTGATTTGATACTGTATTTCTGGACTGTAGTAGGTTCTTTTACCTTGAAGAAGGCAGGTGCTTCCTTTCTTCTTGTTTATTAAGGAGCCAGTGGAGGCTCCAGAGTGAGGTGACTCATGTCAGTGTTCCTCATGGTGTGGGAGCCCACAGCTGAGTCATCACATGATTTTACACCAGCCCTGCACTGGACAACTTTTACTAGGAAAACAGATTTCAGAGCCCAGACTAGGTCCCGGCAGCTGCCTCCCACATCCCTTTGAGGATGTGGCACCCTAAATTCTTTACGAAATGCCTGAAAAGGTCATGAGAACACATAAGTCTGAGCCAGCTAGAGGGGACACCTCTGCCTGGGCAGCACTACTTCCATGGCCTGGGAGCAGAGAGCTGGCTGTGAATGCACTGTGAGTAGGCTCAGCCCTAGTGTTCCGGGTCCCTCTGCCTTGGATGAACAGCAGCAGGGCACGTGGTTGCTGGGGAGGCCGTCCATGCTAGCCAGGCTCAGACCATTGTGAGCACAAGAGAGCGGCCGGGGTTTTCTTCTCTCCTCACTGCTGCTTCTCCCCACGTATTCAGGGTCTGGGACCCTGGAAGTGCAGCACGTGGGCCTGTATCTCTCGATCTAGATTCCTGTATCAGAGCAAAGCCTGTGGAGCATGAGGGTCGGGACCTGTCCAGGGAGACAGCTTGTTTTCTGAGGAAGTCGTAAATGTGTCTGCTGGTACTGTCTCGTCCCCTCTGGAGCAAAATGGCCAGCCGGAGGGTGCTTGTGTTGACGGGTGTCTTGTGGTGAAGGCCTACCTGGGGCGGGGCAGACAGCAGGCGTGCCGTGCCTCTGGCTGTCCTTGCCCCATCAGCCACTCTGGTGGTGCTGCTGGCCAGGGGCTTGGTGGCAGGTGGTCTTCAGTGAGCAGCACCAGTAGAGAGCAGGAGAGGGGTGAAGACAGGCCACAGGGTGTGCATAGTGGGCTGTGGGCACCCACTCTGACCTGTGGTCCACACTTAGCACATGAGCTTCAGTCTGTGTGTTGTGGAACATGGCTGGGGAGGTCCTTCGTATTGCTTTCAGTCCTTGTTCTCAGGTTTTTGGAAGTTGGTCCTGTACCTAGGGAGAGAAACATTTATTTTCTTACTGTTTATATCAGCTGTCACAGAATAATAAAACTTTCTTGGATTGACGACATCTCATTCAATGCCTGACACAGGCCTAAAAGGTGTTGCTGAGAAAGAAGTGAGGACAGACTGTGAGGACATTAGCTGGAGGTGGCTTGTGGCTGAGCATGGCCTTGCAGGCCCCAGCATGGAAGCCGGGCTGCCCATGCCAGCCTGCTGTGAGCCGGCGACAGGCCCCTCCTTAAGGTGTGGCCTCTTCTCCTGGGTCTGTTTCTTAAAATGATGGCTTCCATCGCAAAGTGGAGATAGTCCTCCTGGATTCCCCTTTCGGCCTGATGTTCTGTCTAAGCGATGTGAACTCTGTAGGAGCCCGTGCCGCTGGGCTGCTGTGGGCCAGGGAGGTGGGGCCAGGACAGTGTCCAGAGATGCGGAGCTGAGGGCATGTGTGGCCGCCCCCCACCCTGATGCCTCACCTTGGATCCCACCGAAGGTGTGAGGGTAACTGGGGTCTCGAGGTCAACTTGTCCACTTTGAGGAGAAGAGGCAGGGTGGTGCCTGTGGCTCAAAGGAGTAGGGCGCTGGCCCCATATATTGGAGGTGGCGGGTTCAAACCTGGCCCCCGCCAAAAAAAACAAAAAAATGAAGAGAAGAGATGCAGGTGGAATGGTGCGCGCAACAAGGGTCTCCATCACCAGAGTGGCATCTCAGCTGGGGGAGAGGAGGCCTGGAGCTTCTCCCCAGCGCTGGGCAGGCAGGCAACTTCTGCCTCTGCCACTGTGGGCCTCATCACCACAGCGTGATCTCAAGGGTGGCTCTGTAAGGTTAAACCAATTGTTCTCAACCTTCTGGATGCTGTGACCCTTTAATACAGGTCCTCATGTTGTGGTGACCCCCATCCATAAAATTATTTTCGTTGCTACTTCATAACTGTAATTTTTCTACTGTTATGAATCGTAATATAAATATCTGATATGCAGGATATATTTAGGAGACCCCTGTGAAACGGTCATTCGACCCCCAAAGGGGCCGCGACCCACAGGTTGAGAACCGCTGGGTTAAACAATCTGTGAGAAACCATGAGCGTGTGTGTGTACGCGTGCCTGAGGGCCTGGTTTTACTATGTGTTCCAGGCAAAGGTGGCCATGCCCTCCTGGGTGGTGGAGACCGGTGCAGCTACCTGTGTGCTCCTCGGCCGGGGACCAGGCCCTCTGCGCTGTACTTGGGGTGCACTGCCATGCAGTACATGTGCTGCGGGGTCAGCCCCTCCTTGCTGGGAGCAGGAGGGACACGTGGAGCTCGTGAACGGTTCCCACACAGCTCCTGCTGCTCCCCTGGGAGGTCCTGGCTTTGGGATTTGCTTCTGGAGCTACTGTAGCCCATGGGCTGATGTGGACTTGGCTGTGACTTGCCCAGATATGCTTGCATCTGGGCATGGGATGGGACCCACGGCGTTCAGGGGTCCCATGGTTGGGCAAGTGTGGCGTCTGCCTGGGACGTGGTGGGTAAACTTGGAAGTGGCTGTCAGGACTGTGCTCCTGAGTTGGACTTGGAGGGCTGAGGGTGGCATCTCAGTTGCAGGCTTTGGGACGCCCGCATGACGCCCGCAACTCTCATGCCCAGAGTGGTTGGCTCCATTCATTTCATGGAGGGTCAGGGCCCAGAGTTTCCTTGGCACACCTTGTGGTCTGTGGCCCACGGGTCCGGGCTGTAGGCGGGGCGGGGAGAGGGGAGGGCAGGAGGGTTGGTGGCAACAGGCTCTTCCTCAGGAAGGTTAGAACCTTTCTGACCCCAGCCCTGGAGCCAGCACTGGTGGCCTGGAGAGTTCTGCTCAGAAAGGCGCCTCTTGCCCTTTGCCCGCGCCTGCCTGCCGGCTGCACATTTCAAGCCAGCTGGGCAGGTTCTCAGTACAGCCCTGCCTGCCCGCCAGTCTCCAGGCATCGGGCAGGGTGGGCAGGCCGTGAGTCAGGCATGCAGGTAGCTGGGGTGCTGCTGGCCTGCACCTCCCTGCCCAGGAGCCCTGTGCCACCCGCCCAGGTATCGGGGCGAGTCCTTCCAGGTCTGCTTGGCTCCTTTGTCATCAGAGACCACAGTTAATGGTCAGCTTTTAAGCTCATTAACTTGGGTACATAAGATCTCAGTATGTTTATACTTTCACAAATTTTTTGGTGGGTTCTGCAAAAGTTGATGGTTGAGAGAAATGCACTTTCTATGCACAAATGCTGGGTAGAAACTCCTGGCAGAGCTGAAGGCAGCAGAGCCCTCCAGGTGCTGGACTTCCCTCTGACAGTCTGCTCGGCCCCCCAGCTGTTCTCCCACCTTGTGGTATGAATTTACTATGCTGCCCTTCTCCGTTTTATAAATATGAAAAAGGAACTTTTTAGGTAACTTTTATCGTATTTTGACGCAGTGTTGGTTAGTTTTGAAAACCCTTATTTCCTTGGCATTGCCACTTCTAAGCTGTGTAGAATAGTTATTTTGTGGAGTGGTGAATGGGGCTTCTTGAAGAACCAGGTGTGATTTAGGGGCAGAAACACATAAAGCTTAAGATGACACTGGCTGCATTATCTAGAAGATGCCTCTAACTAGTAATCAAAAGCTAATTTGCAAGAAGGAAAAGAAAAATGAGCTCTGCACTGGTGCTCGAGTGCTCTGACTGTCTCTGGGAGAGGTTTCCTCACCTGAAACTCTTTTGTAAGCAGAACTCCTGGACTCGCCTGCCTTGCCGCTGCTCACCCGACCTGCCGAGCAGCCTGGGCGGAGGGGAGATGTCTGCCTCCAGGGCAGGACCATCCGAAAAATCAGGAAATAGCAAGCGTTGCTCAAAGCTATGTCTTGTCCTCAGTGTTTCTCAGTGTGCCATTTCCACAGGGGAGGCGATGCTTGTTTTTCAGGAAAACTTAAGTGGCACTAAAGTGCTTCAGAAACTTCTTAGCTCCTGTAAGGTTTGGTTCTTAGGGCTTAGGAGAGTAGAATTTAGCCATAGGCAGGTCTCACGTTTTCTTGAAGAAAGATGTGATTTGCAACTTACAAAAAAAAACAAAAAACAACATGGATGCATGACAGATTATTGGTGTGTTATTTTTAAAATTTTTGACTTTACAAATGACAGGGTCTTTGCTACCTAAGGTAAACCTCATATTTTGCACTTTACTGCTGTGAAATAGCATACAAATAAGAGTGGAGTTGGGGTGAGGCAGGCTGCTCGCCGAGCCTGCTGAGTCTCGCAGAGAAGAGCCCCTTTCTGTTCCACACAGTCCTCTGTCTGTTGGGAAAGCATCACATAAACTTATCTAGTGAAAGCAGTAGGTGTAGGGGACACTTTTACACTGTTGGGGGAACTACAAACTCATATAGCTTCTTTGAAAAGAAATATGGAGAATCCTCAAAGAACTCAAATTATATCTCCCATTTGACCCCCTCAATACCACTATACTAGGCATCTACCCAGAAGAAAAAAAGAAGCATTTTATCATAAGGACATTTGCTCTAGAGTGTTTATTGCAGCTCAATTTACAGTTACCAATATGTGGAAACTGGTCAGTGTGGTGGCTCATGCCTCTAATCCCAGCACTCTGGGAGGCCAAGGCAGGTGGATTGCCTGAGTTCACAGGTTCCTGAGCAAGAGTGAGACCCTGTCTCTAAAGAATAGCGAGTTGCTGTGGCAGGCTCCTGTAGTCCCAGCTAGTTGGGAGTCTGAGGCAAGAGAATCGCTTTGAGCCCAAGAACTTGAGTTGCTGTGAGCTGTGATGCCATGGTACTCTACTGAGGGTGACAAAGTGAGACTCCATCTCAAAAAAAAAAAAATAAAAAAGATGTGGAAACAACCTAAAGGCCTACCAACTCAGGAATGGAATAACAAATTGTGGTACATGCACATCATGGAACATTATTCAGCCATAAAAAAGATGGTGACATCACATCTTTTGTAATATCCTGGATGGAGTTGAAACACATTCTTCTAAGTATCACAAGAATAGAAAAGCAATTATCCAGTGTACTCAATACTAATATGAAGCTAGTAGACAATCTGATGCATGCCCACATAGGAGAAAAACTCATTTCAATTCAAATTGGGGGAATTCACGAGGGAAGGGGAGGGTTGGGGTGCTCTTACTGAATGGGCACCGGGTAGGGGTGTTTTGCACACCTTTGTGTGGGGGACATAACCACAAGAGGGCCTCTACCTAACAAAATCAAATATTTTGACCTGGTTTTTTGTACTCTCACATTAACTTGAAATAAATTTACTTTTCAAAAAAAAAGGGAAAACAACAAGTGAAGATGGACTCTGCGCAGATAGGCAGGTTCCCACTGGAGCACAGGTGGAGCTGTGGGGGCCCTGAGAACGGTGGTTTGGGAAGGTTTACATTTGTGCTGCTTGACCAGTATCATTAAACCTGTTTGTATTTGAAAGATACTAGCGTTTCTAAATAAATATTAATTCTGTTACGAAAATGTAAAAAAGAGTAGTGTTTAAAATCTAGTCCAAATCAAAACAGTATTTAAAAGCCTGTTGCAAGGGTTGGTGGCTCATGCCTTGATCCCAGAGTGATCCCAGCACTCTGGAAGGCCAAGGCAGATGGCTAGCTTGAGCTCACATCATAAGTTTAAGACCAGCCTGAGCAAAATCGAGCCCTCATCTCTACTAAAACAGAAAAACTGAAGCAAGAGAATCGCTTGAGCCCAAGAATTGGAGGTTGCTGTGAGCTATGTTGCAACGGCACTCTACCCAGGGCAACAGCTTGAGACTCTGCCTAAAAAAAAGAAAAAACAAACTGTTACAAGGGGTGGTGGCTCATGCCTGTGATCCCAGCTCTCCAGAGGCTGAGGTGGTGGATGGCTTGAGCTCAGGAGTCTGAGGCTATGGTGAGCTCTGAGGAAGCTGTGGCGGTCCAGCCTGGGTGACAGGGTGAGACCCTGTCTATTAAGACAAAACTTAGCATTGCATGCATAACACACACACACAGTTGATTGTTGAATTAACTTAGAAATCTACAGTTAAGAGTGGTTTTTTTTTTTTTTTAAGCACAATCTTATTTGTCTGATAACACTCCCAAGTTTGGTGACAAGTAGATATGGCAGCAACTCTTTTAAGACGTTTACTTGTAAGTGCAGAAGCTGGCTGGACTGAAGTAGTGAGGCCACCTGCTGCCCCCTGCTGTGGTCATGTTTTTCATGCTGAAGCTGCTGCAGCGCCTGCAAATCTCAGACTCAGTTGTTCTCTCTAACCACTGAACTGCCCAGATACTGTGCTGCTCACAGAGAGGAGTGTCCTCGGGGCACCGCCTAGAGGGGAGAACTGGCTCCCAGTGTGGCCACGGGGAGGGGGATGTGTGGAGCGCCTCCTAGCCCTGGGACACAGCCTTTCAGAGAGTTGTTCCAGGGCTGATGGGTCTGAGAATGGCAGTGAGTGGGCTGGTCCCCACGGAGGGCTGGGAGAAAATGTGTAGGTGAGGTCCCTCACCCTCCTGCAGTGTGGGAAGGATATGGGGGGGGTCACAGCCCCAGCTGTACAGTTGCAGGTGACGTCTGAGCAGCCTTTCAGAAGAAAGGGTGGGCTGGACAGAGCTCTTTGCTGTGGCCACAGACTATGTTTTGGAGAGGCTGTGCGGAAGGGAAGCCACCTTCAGCTACTCCTGGTACGCAGGGTGGGCTCCTCCCAGGAGAGCAGAACTTCTTGGACTTGGTTGGGCCTGGACTGCTGGCTCTTGGGTGGGCAACGTGGGGGGAGGCACCTTGTCCTTTATCTGTGCCCAGGGCCCTGGTCTGGAAGTGCTGCTACAGCTGGCTGATGTTGCAGCTGGCTGGTTAGAATGGGAGGTGATTTTAAAAAAGAAAAGAAAATAGTGACTAATTCTCACATAAATTGGATTCAATTTTGACCAAAGTACATTACTTAAATGTTAGTTTTTAATTCAACTTGTTAATATATTGTTCAGGATATTGCATCATCATTTATTTTATTTTATTTATTTTATTTTTTTGAGACAGAGCCTCAAGCTGTCACCCTGGATAGAGTGCCGTGGCATCACAGCTCACAGCAACCTCCAATTCCTGGGCTCAAGCGAGTCTCTTGCCTCCTCCTCCCAAGTAGCTGGGACTACAGGTGCCCGCCACAAAGCCCGGCCATTTTTGGTTGCAGCCGTCATTGTTGTTTGGTGGGCCCCGGCTGGATTCGAACCCGCCAGCTCAGGTGTATGTGACTGGCGCCTTAGCCTGTTGAGCCACAGGCGCCGAGCTGCATCCTCATTTATAAGTGAAATATGTTTGTAATTTCCCTTTGTAACAATGTATTTTCTCCAATTTTAATATCAGGTGTATCCAGATTAAGTAGAATGATTTTGAGTTTTTTTGTTTTTTTTTTTTTTGAGACAGAGCCTCAAGCTGTCACCCTGGATAGAGTTCCATGGCATCACAGCTCACAGCAATTCCTGGGCTCAAGCGAGTCTATTGCCTCCGCCTCCCAAGTAGCTGAGACTACAGGTGCCCGCCACAATGCCTGGCCATTTTTTGGTTGCAACTGTCATTGTTGTTTGGTGGGCCTGGGCTGGATTCGAACCCGCCAGTTCAGTTGTTTTTTTTTTTTTTTTTTTGTAAGTAGAATGATTTGGAAATATTTCTTTTTCTGTTGTCTGTAAGATTTGGCATGATCTGTTTTTGGAAATTATCTTTTATTTATATATTCGTTGTCTATTTTTTGAGACTTTGGGGAAAAAAAAAACAAACAAGTTAGCTGATGACTCCATACTGAGCCTCAGAGTCAGAGCATACTATAATAGACATACTCTTATTTGACAATGTGAACGTTACTTTCTTTGCATTATTATTATTAATATTGCTTAATATTTTGATGCAGTAATCGTCTGATTTTTTTCTGAATGTATTTATCTTTGTTCATTCTTTACGAGGTTTTTGTTTCTAGTCCTTAAACATTGTTATTGTTATTAAATTTTAAGCCTTTTTAATTCTGTGAAGGCAAAAAGTGGAAACCTAATAAACACATGTATATGTAAAAATAAAAAAAAAATAAAAACCAAAAAAAGAAACTCTTACTGATATGTAAATGTATACATTAATTTTCATAATATATTTAGAATAAAATAACCAACTTTCTTAAGAACAGCAGTTATATAATTTTTAGTTACTAAAGTTCATATTAATATTTATCTTGACAATTGAATGATTTCTAAGATTTTGTTAACAAAAGCCATTATGATATATTGAAATAAAATAAACATTGAAATGTTCATGCTAAGTAACACAAATTCCCTTTAGTTTTAAACCAACATTTTTTTTCTCATTTGGCTAGGTTTTGTTATATAAGAAAGTATTTAGAGAGGAAAAGGGAATGCTTTTCTGTTAAGTTATTCTGAAATTATTTTCAGTTTAAACCAGTAAAAGGAGTGTTAACAGAAAGTTAACAGATACTAGTGCTGCATCTTTTAAGATCTTCATATAGGCTGTTTTCCAGAAAGAGGGGTTTTTTTGTTTTGTGTTTGTTCTGCTGTTTTTTTTTGTTTGTTTGTTTTGGGTATTTTTTTGCAGTTTTTTGGCCGGGGCTGGGTTTGAACCTGCCACCTCCAGCATATGGGGCCGGCGCTCTACTCTTCTGAGCCACAGATGCTGCCACATTTGTTCTTTTGTTGTTGTTGTTGTTCTTGTTGCTGTTGAGCGTCTCTGAGTCTCTCTTTGTGAGGCCAGAGCGTAGTGATGGCATCACAGCTCATGGTAGCCTCAGACTCCTGGCCTTATGTGATCTCCTGCTTCAGCCTCCAAGTAGCTAGGACCACAGGTGCCACCAGGCCTGGCTATGTTTAAAAATTTTTTTTGTAGAGACAGACTCTTGCAATTGCCCAAGCTGGTTTTACGCTCCTGGGCTCAAATGATTCTCCCACCTCAGCCTCCCAAAGTGCTGGGATTATAGGCATGAGCCACTGTGCCTGCCCCCCACAAAAAACTTTTAATTTTGAACTAATTTTAGACTAAAGAAGAATTGCAAAAACAATACAGTAGTTCTTACCTTCCCTAGCACCCCCCCAGTGTGAGCATCTTTGTGTGTCAAACGTGGGAGCTGGATGCTGCAGCGAGGCTGTGAGCCAGGCCTGGGTGTGAGAAGGTCCATTCTCCCCAGTGTCCTTCTATTCGGGGGTCCAACCTGGTCCTGCGGACACTGGTTTTGTCCACTGTTTTCTGTGTTGGACTGAGGTTCATTCTGGGAGGGGAGCTTCAAGTGTCCCACCCTTGGGGGTAAGGGACACTTAGCACCCCAGGGCTTGTTGGGAAGAGGGGTTTAGGGTATCCTAGGATGTCCTGTTCTTAGAGGTGGAGGTACACATGGCACCCCAGGGCTTGTTGGGAAGAAGAGTTTGGAGTGTCCCACCCTCAAGGGCAGGGGGCACATGGCACCCAGGGCTTGTTGGGGAGAAATGTTTGGGGGGTCCCATCCTCAGGGGTGGAGGTGCACATGGCACCCAGGGCTTATCACCATGGTCTGGAGCGTGGTGCCCAGTCAGGGTGGGGTCTGCACTGTAAAGTGGCTGTTTATTCCTTTGTAAATAATAAGTGCTGTGGGCATTGCTTGGGGGCCATGTGCTTCTCCAGGGTCTAGGCTGGTTTTACCGTGACTTCCCCATCTCCGTCCACACGGACGCATGCAGCCCCTTCGAGAGGAAGAGGCGTCATTGTGCCCTCGTGGGCACAATGGAAGTGGAAGGAGCTGGGGTTAGGATGAAATGCTATTGCTGCTTTGCTGGGTGGGTTGTCCCATCTCTGCCCGTTTTAGGTGGCGTCTGTGTCCCTTTAGCAGGACTCTATCCTCTGTGTTTCTAAGCACTTCCTCCTTTCTGGCACCATGACGTGCACTTGGCTACTTTCCCCACCCCAGCCCTGGAGTCCTCTACTTTTGGGAATCTTGGTTCTGTTTAATGGGCAGTAGGATTTGGAATGCAGGTGCCAGGCTGCTGCTCTGGGTGTCTGAGCAGGGTCTGGACCCCAAGGCCTCATCAGTGCCCCCACTAACAGTCCCACATTTGAAGGACATGGCTCCTAGGTCCCCTTCTCGCCCCCCTGCGGTATGTGTAACCTACCTCCTTCCTGGATGGCCACCCCACACCCTTTTCTGTGTGTGGCTCTCTCATCCCTGTTGCTCAGCCCTGCTTATTTTCTGAGGTGTGGACATTACCATTTGTCTGCCCTCAGGCTCCTTGGCCTGGTGGTTGTATTTGGTTGACCTGCAGCGGTGAAATTTGCTCCCTTGGGTCTGTTTTGGTTCCATGGTCTTGCCATTGCTAGAACATGTTATAAACGGAGTCAGTCAACAAATACAGACTTATGGTTTTGACTTCTTTCATTTGGCAAAATACATTTAGGATCCACATGATGGCCCGTCTCGGAGGCTGAGCAGCATTTCTCTGTGTGAATGCAGAGTCCTGGGTCTGGCTTTCCCCCATGGGGTGGCCGCTCCTTTCTGGAGGCTCCGGGGGGTTCTGCTCCTGCCTTTCCCTCTCCCTACAGGTGCCTGTGTTTCCTGCACATAGGTCCTTTCTTCGCTTTTAGAGCCAGCAAGTCTGGCCTCGCCTTCCCCGGGCTGTGTCTCTGGTTTTCTCCTGCTTCCATGTCTGTTTCGAGATGGGTCTCATGGCGTTGCTCAGGCTGGGCTCGAACGCCCCTCCTGCCTCAACCTCCCAGAGTGCTGGGATTGCCGGCCTGAGCCCCTATGCCTGGCCCCTGCTTTCATTTTTAAGGATGTTTTTGTTTACACAGGGCTGTTGGGATAACCCAGAGTCATCTCTTTATCGTAAGGTCAGCTGGTAGCACTCTTACTTCCCCTGTGTCATGTAGGGAATGTGCTCAAAGTTCTGGGGTTAGGATGTGGATGTCTTTGGGGGGTGGGCATCACTGCTTCCCACAGGGTGTGGGATCTGACACATAAAGATGCTCACACTGGGGGGCTGGCTGGATCCAGGACTTTGTCTTTTCAGCTAGAAGAACCGGGAATCAAGTGGAAGGCAGAGAGTGAAGGGCCCCTTATAGGGGTAAGGGCTAGGCCGAGCAGGCAGAGGGTGGGCTGGGGGCCGTCTGGGGGGCTGTGGACTGATGCCCTCGGTCCTTGGAGCGTATAGATGCCTGGGTGGGGCTGAGTGGGTCCCTCGGGACAGCAGGCGCCCTGGCCCCAGGAACTCTGCTGCTGACCATCTTCCACGCTGTGGCAGCATTGGTGGTCAGGCCCTAGTGCCAGGAGCCGTCTCAGCTCACAGCTCCAGTCAGCACCTGTACCCTGGGGGTGGCTGCCCCTTCCTGACCTGGGAGGTGTCCTTCCACCTGGCCCTGACTTCTGCCTGTCCCCTCGAACTTGAGTTTATGTGGGGTGAGCTCAGGTCCGATGGGCCACATGAAGGGACAGAAGGAAGAGAGAGGTCTCTGCTTGACGCCACAGCTGCACTTCATGAAGCTCTTTTGATTACTCTCTTCTTCTCTTTTCCATAGCGCACTGGTCATTGCTGCAGTGTTTGACAGGAACGTGAACTGCAGACGGGCTGCCTCTGTGAGTCTCCTCCTTCCCATATCTATGTATATGAAGGTGGGGTGGGCTCTGTGACATTTCCCATCACTGTCCCTGTGTGCCCTCCCCTGCTCTGTGTGGCCCCTTGGTACTGCGCATGCTGCAGGTTGCTCCAATGTCTCCAGATTAGAAATAACAAGGAAAGTAATGGCCAATCGTGATCCTGCTGTGGCCCCACACAGGTAGGTCCACAGAGCGTGTGGTGGAACAAGCCTGCCTGATTCATGGTGGACAATATGTTAGTGAGTTTATGGAAATAATTAAAATTGTGTCAGCTGAGTATGGGTTGTTGCATGTGGCGTGAGCCCACAGCAGACCCGAAGGTTGATGTAATAGCTCTTAGAGCCCTCGCCTCACTGTGATGCGCTTGGCTTTTCCCGTCCAGCGCATGCTCTGGTGTTTGGTGCCTGAGTTCGTGCCTGAGCTCTGACTGCATGTTGACACTGGGAAGACCCACATGCAGTTACGACAGGTGCAGAGAGCTCACGGCCAGTCCGCAAATGCACTCAGCCACATTCTCGTGTCCTGGGTCTTATGTGTGTGAGTGTCTGTGTTAGTCTGTGTGGTCTTACCACATGTGTCAAGATCTGTGACAGCCCTGTGCTATCCTTTTAACCCTGGCCCTGAGCTCAGGCCTTCCAGCCCTGGCAACTCCATCTGTGGTCTATCTCTGTAATGTTGTCGTTTCAAGAATGTTGTGTAGACAGAACCACATGGGGTCCTCTCAGCGCACTTACCTGGTGGCACACCAGTGTACTGCTGCTTTTTGTCGCCGAGTTGTGCTCTGGCTGTGCCATAGTGTAGCCCCTGCCTTCCCTAGGATGCTGGGCTTGTCTGTGGTTCATGCTGCTGAGAGCACTCAGCTCAGACTGCTGTTGTGCAGACATGGGTCCGGCTCTCGGGGATAAGTACTGAGAGTCCAGGGGCTGGGTCCTGCGATAGCTGGACCTTTAGTTCTGTGAGAAGCTGACCAGGCTGTTCTCTGAGGGGCTGCTGGGTTCCTGGCCTTCCTTGTCCTGGTCAGCATTTACTGTGATACTGTTTCGTTCTGGCCATTGTGATATCTCCTTGTGGTTCCAGTTGGTGTTTCTGCTGTGGCCGGTGACATGTACTTAACTTGTTATGTTTGTCCTCTGGGTGACGTGTCTGTCTAGTCATCTGCCCCTCTCCCAGTTACATGTGTGTCTTTTACCACTGTGCGTTCAGGTCTGTGTGCAGCCCTGTTAGTCCCGAGTGGGGTGCACAGCTGCACCTGCCCTCTCCTGGGCCGTAGATTGTCTGCGTCCTCGATGTAAGGCCTGGCACACAAGAGTATCATTGTGAAGAGGTCTAGGGATCAGTCCTTGGCAGATTATGTCTTAGTTGTCCAGTCTGAGAACTCTGAGCCTCACAGGTCCCAGCTGCTGTGTCCTGTGTTTTTTTGGTCCTGTCCGTCAGTCTCCCTGGCTGTGCTGTCCTGTGAGGCGGCTGCATGGGAGCATGAGGTCCTCCAGTCTCCTCTTCTGCAGAACTGCTATCTGGTCCTGCTGTAGACCTTTCCCCACGAACCTTGCTTTTTACTGTTCGCCTTTCAGATTAGACCACTAGGATGGTGTCTGTGTTCCTGAATGCTAATGCTGTATGTTGTTTAAATCAACAGCGCAATGTGTCTTCTTCAAAATGTCTTTTAGTTGATTTTGTTTGTTTCCTACTGTCCTTAACAGATTTACCACAAATGTTACAAAATGGCAAATAGCAAAAATCAAGCCTCCCTTCTCAAAGTTTAAACCCTATAAAGAGACATGTCCTGTTCTCCACACTAGACCCTAGGGCTGTACCATGCAGGCGACCTGTGGGCCTGCTTCTCAGTTCTGTGTCATGCCCTGGGGTGGGGATGCAGACCCCAGGGTCTCCGACCTGAGTTCAGTGTCACGTCCTGGCATGGGGATGCAGATCCTGGAGTCTCTGTCCTGAGTTCAGTGTCATGCCCTGGGGTGGGGACGCAGGCCCCACAGTCTCTGTCCTCCGTCCTTTGACCTGCACACCTTGGGGTGCTCCCGTCTGTTCCTGCTCTCCGCTGCACTCTGCAGGTTGAGTGCTTCCACCCTGCAGGGCCCTGCTCCTCCCCAGACTGACCGGCCTCTCCTGCTTTCTGTCCTCCTCTCCCTTTTGTTTGGTGCTAGTGGCCTTTGTAGCATTTGGGTTCTGGGTGTAGTAGCTTTTATCCCCTCGTGTCCTCAGCTCTGTCTGGAGAACTCTGAGCCCTGGATGACGTGGGAGAGGTCAACAGGACACAATGGAACAATGGGACGGGAGATGTGGTGGTCACCTCATGCAGGTGTTCTGCTCTGCCCAGGGGACAGCTTCATTGGCCAGGGTGGGTGGGCAAAAGTGGCCCAGCAGAGGTGCGTTGCTTTATCCTGTTCATGGCTTGGCCCTGAGTTCCTTGGCAGCACCCGCAGTGTTCTGGGTGCCCCAGAGCCCCAGGGTGACGCGCCCTCCCGCAGGGTAGGGTAGAGCTGTCAGTTGATCTGTTTCCAAGGGGGTGCTCGGGTTTGGGGCTTTCACCTGTCTGTTTCTTCTTCCACGTTTCTAGGGCTGCTCCGTGGGCATCGGAGTGAAGGTCCCTGTTCCCAGTTAAAGAGGCCTCTTTTCAGGATGTGTCTGATTTTGTAAACTAGTATTCTTAAATTGTTCTAAAGCTCACCAGGACATAAAACAGGGTGACAAACCACCATACTGCGCAGTGTTGCTTTTGAACTTCCCTTCTCACCTTGGGGAAAAGCAAACCTTGCTCACTTGCTGTGTGTTCTTTGCTTCTCCTCAGGCTGCCTTCCAGGAGAATGTGGGGAGACAGGTATGGCTGCTTTTTAAAATCTTTGTTCCTGAAACTTCCTGTAGGTTAGAGGCAGAGATCTCCAAAGCTATAAAGGTGGTATCTTCTTGCATTGCCAGGTGTAGGTATAGGACTCGCCTCTTAGGAAGGCAGCAAGCACAGTGCCACGATGGGGCCCACATGGATGCTGACACATGTTCAATTTAAATAGCGAGTTGTGTGTTTCACAGGAAGCCTGCGCGTAGAAGTAACTTTACATAGGGTCAGAAGCTCTCATCTCATGTTTTGCCAAGGGCTACACAATGTGGGCTCACAGGGTGTGGCAGTTCCCTGGACAACTGCTGCCTGAGGCCTGGCCTCTCCCTGGATCAGCGTCCAGCTTCCAGAAGCTTCCGGAAGCCTGTGTGCTTCTGCTGTGTGGCCTGGGCTCTACCAGTCCCTAGTATGATAAAGGACCAGTGACATCAGGTCCAGAGGCTGTTCCTTCTCTGAGACTTCCAAAGCCCCCTAGTATTGGTAGCCATAAGACTTCCTACATGTGGTTTAAAATCTGTCATTTATTTATTAGAAAATTATTTATATTGTTTTCAGACTTCCAAATACGTTTGTCAGAGAATGGTATCAATAATAACATGCAGACTCTAGGCCTGGGGCCTGCCAGGAGGCTCTGTGGTGTGGCAGAGGCCCCTCCACCCTGTGTCTCCTCCGTGCCACTGGGTGGCTGTCAGCACCTGGCACCCACTGGTCTTTCCCACTCACACGGCAGTGTGTGGGGTGTGGGTGCTAGTCTGGACTTCCTAGCTTGGCCACCCTGCCAGAGCCAGCGCCTTGTAGGAGTCTCAAGGCAACTCATACCTGATTCTGTTTATGGTGTGTGATTACAGTTGAAATGTTTGTTTGAGAAAAATTAAACACTTTTGGCTCGGCGCCTGTGGCTCAAGTGGCTAAGGCGCCAGCCACGTACACCTGAGCTGGCGGGTTCGAATCCAGCCCTGGCCCGCCAAACAACAATGTCGGCTGCAACCAAAAAACGGCCGGGCGTTGTGGCGGGTGCCTGTAGTCCCAGCTACTTGGGAGGCAAAGGCAGGAGACTCGCTTGAGCCCAGGAATTGGAGGTTGCTGTGAGCTGTGAAGCCATGACACTCTATCCAGGGTGACGGCTTGAGGCTCTGTCTCAAAAAAAAAAAAAAAAAAAAAATTAAACACTTTTAAGGGTTCGTATAATTTTAGTGCAGTGTCTGATCTGGGATAGGGAGTTGGAAAGCTGATTTGATGTAAAGGTCCCCATGGGCGGTGTCCACAGCATGGTCTTCCTGCTGCTGGCGCCAGGCTCCCAGCCTGATCATGAGCTTGTGCAGTGTGACGGTTGAACTTTCCAAAATGCCTTTGCTCATTCAAATGCTTTTTTTTTTTTTTTTTCAATTTCACTTTCTTAGGGCACTTTCCCTCATGGAATTGACATTTTGACCACGGCTGACTACTTTGCTGTTGGTAACAGATCCAACTGTTTCTTGGTTATAAGGTGAGTTTTTAATGTATCTCACAAAAATAGGATACTCTTTGATTTAGATGTCAAAGAAAACCACTTTCCGCCATTTTCTTTCTTCATCCTAAAAGATTCATTAAATGTAAATATGAAATTTTTGTGTGAAAAGCTAAAAATTGAATTGGAAATAGTTGCTGAAACTTATGCTTCCTGGTGGCTGGATCCACGTCATGCTTTCTGCTGGGAGCCCTGACTTGAGCTGCAGAGAGGGGCTGCTGGTGACAGCGCTGACTTGTGTTTTCTGTGATTACTTTTCTCTGAATAGTCCTGTGTTGTATTAGTGCTGGTTCTGGGTAGGTCTTGGAATTGTACATGTCTTGATGTGTGACTTTCCTCTTGGCTGTCTTAATTTTTCAAAATGAAATCTTGGATTAGAGTTGACTGTGTTCCTTTTTGTGTTTCAGTAAAAAGTGTTTCAGAGTTGAAGTTATCTCTAGATTGCTTATGAGATAAGTAAGAGAGGTATTTGATAAATCAGGTCAAGGAATAAATATTTAACATCCCTAACTGCAGTTGCAGAAATCATACCAAATTATTTTTACTTGCATAATTTAGGTATGGGGAGAAGTTACTTGACTTGTTTAAGTGTCCTTGAATGCAAAAAAAGGTGTGATTTTATGAAATGATGTATTTGCCACAAATAAGGAGAAGAAACATGTCCAGTACAATTTTTATTATTGACCATTCTGTGTCCTAAGGACAGATTCCCTAAGAGCTCTGTTGTACAGACCGAGCAGAAATGACATTTCTCCATAACCAGCATGGACAGATTTTTTTAAAAAGATGTAGCATTTGGCATTTACCAAGAAGAATCTTTGACTGAATACACTGTATTTTTACACTCTTTCCATCCTTCCTCAACATTTAATATCCTTTTTTTTTTTGTAGAGACAGAGTCTCACTCTCTCGCCCTCCGTAGAGTGCTGTGGAGTCACAGCTCACAGCAACCTCCACCTTTTAGGCTTGAGCGATTCTCTTGCCTCAGCCTCCCAGGTAGCTGGGATTACAAGCGCCCGCCACAACGCCCAGCTGATTTTTGATGCAGTTCGGCCGGGGCCGGGTTTGAACCCGCCACCCTCGGTATATGGGGCCGGCACCCTACTCGCTGAGCCACAGGCGCCGCCCAACATTTAATATCCTTTTGTTCCTTTTTAGTTCTTTCCTAGCTTCATTTGTTTTCTTTGATTATTACTGTTTGGATATATATTTTTACATAAAGAAATCTACCACCTTTCCCTCAAGTTTCTTGGGTAAAATAACTGACAGTTAATTTTACTTGTGCACATTTTACATGTCAAAGTTTTTCGAGTCAGCTTGATACTTGCATGTAATTCATGTATGTGGTTTATAGACACATGGGAAAACTTGGTCTGGTTTCAGGCGTGTCCCTTCCCAAATGTCTCGTGCCCTGACCTCAGCACTCAGGCCCTGTCCAGTCGAGGCCTCCTCATGAGAACTTGCCAGCAGACATGTCTGTCAGCCATGCTATGGCCATGGGGTGCTCCGGCAGAGGCACCCCCAGCCCCAGGCAGGGTGGGTACCCTCTTAGCCCAGGCCTCAGAGGCAAGGAATGTGGTAGCCTGTGTGGCTGAAACAGAGGGCACCAGCCCCGAGGCCTGATGTGGGGCAGCATGGCCCCAGGGAGGGGTGAGCAGACCCAGCTTGGGTGGGCTCTGAGCTGTAGTAAGCAGCTTAGATGGCCAGGTCTGTTTTGGACATGCCACTTTGGTGTTTTGTGACTAGAGACAGGAGGTGGTCAGGGGCCCCTGACTCTCCCTGGGAGGAGAGTGGGTTGGGAGCCACCAGAGCACCAGGCGTTGTCAGGGTGATGAGCCCATTTCAGGGTCCGGGGCCTGGGTCACTGTGACTGGACAAGGGCACTGGGGAAACTGTGGGGAGGTGGGACTCAGCCTTGCAGGTGCTGACGGTCAGGGGCAGTGTCTGGCCCAAATGGAAGGGCCGCCTCCCAGGCTGACCTAGAGGTGGTTCCTCTGTAATCAGAGTTTCTGACACAGGAACTGGAGTTGAACCTGGTGGAGTCTTTCCCTGTCTCCCCTAGGACTGGGACTGCTGGGGGGACGGGAGTCATTGCCAGCCCGCTCCTGCTAGTGTGAGCTGTGCATGGTCAGCTGCACGTGTGCTCACACGTGGGTGTGCAGATCTGCACCTAGTGGACATCTGTCCCCGCAGAAGTCTGCATGTCCTCGTCCTGCCTGTGCTGGCCTCTTCAGCCCCCCTTACTCGAGGCCTGGCTGCACACGTGCTGTTGCAGCAGTGGCTCCCACTGTGCGTGTGGCTGGTCTGTTGGTCCAATAGTTTCTTGAGGGACATCTGGGTCGTTTCCGGCCAGGGCTGTTACAGGAGCAGCTACTGTGCATACCCATGCCCAGGCCTGGGCACTGCGGTCATCTGTCAGATCAGGTGCCCAGGAGCAGATGGCTGAGCCGTAGCTTTTAAAGAAACCGCTGACCAGTTTTCCTAGGGGGTGGGTCGTGGCCAGGGTCTCTTCAGGATCCCGGCACTGGGCTGGTCATCTCAGGTGGGTCGTTCTGGGGTCCTTGGCTGGCCCAGTCATTTGTTTTCCTAAAGACTTAACCACGCTGAACACCATTTCGGGGGCTAATTTAACAAATCTTTTGTCCACTTACCTATCGGGTTATTTTCTTATTGAGAATTTGAGAATTCTTCTTATGTTTCTAACACATGACACCTCAGCACATTCTCTTTCACATGAAGTTACTTTCTCTGTCCTGTATGCTTCTAAGGTAAGACCTTCTTTTCAGGCATTAAAACTAGCTTCATTTTTGTACATCTGTTTTATTACATACAATTTACATGAAGTACCAGTTTTAAATGTGGTTTAGGTGTGGGGTGGGTTTTGGCAGAGAGGGACAGTTGGACAGCCAGGGCCTTGGTCCATGTGAAGCACCCACCCCAGCCCTAGACATCCCCTCGGCCTGTGCTACCAGCCCAGTCCCCCGCCCAGCCCCCACCACGCTTTGCCTTTTTCAGAAGGTCTCGTGTATAGACCAGGCAGCATGTGCCTTGTGTCTTTTCCTTGCCTCACGCTTTACTGAGTTTATCGGTAACTTGCTCTGCTGCTGCCTGCACGTCCCGCAGCTGGAAGCCTGACCTGTGACACAGAGCAGGGCCCTCCCCACCTGCTGCTCCTCTGTGGCAGCTTTTGGTCACCAGCACGTTTGTTGGCTGGTGTGTCTTCTTGCCCTTGTGGATTTCTTCACTGATTTCTGATGTCTTTGGCATTGAGCATCCTTTAAAAAATGCATTTTTGTTGTATTTTGCTGTCTGGTAGTTTCTTGTCCATTAATTATGCTTGTTCCTGACCTGCAAATTCCTTAGGTCAGGGAGGCACCACTGCCAACTCGGTCAGTGACACTCCCTGGTCCTAGCAGCTCCTTCTACTTCATTCCACTCCCCAGTTGGCCACCCAGTTTGGCTAATGCTGGCCACTGCTGGCCACTGCTGTATCCCTGGCGGGCCTCAAATATGCCTCTTCCCTTACCCCTGTCAGCTGGTGTTCAGCCCTCCCAGACTCCCTGGACACTGCATAGGCCTTCTAGCTGACCTGCCTCCCACGGGCCTTACCCTGTGTGGCCTGTGCTCTGCCTGCGGGCCCTGGGTCTGTCCTGTCTCTCACTGTGTGGACTCCGTGCTTCCAGGACCTGCACTGTTGCCTGCAGCTGAGGGCGCAGGAGTCTTCTCCAGGCAGCCAGGCCAGGACTCATTCCTGCGCTCTGTCTGCTGCTTTAGGAAGCTGCTGGTCACCTGCTGGCTTCCTGGGCATCCTGGGCCCTGACACCTGCTGCAGGGTTAGGCTGTCGGGGTGGGGCTGGGTGCTGAGGCGCATTTGTGTTAGTGTCCTCGGTGATGCCGGACCTGCCGGGGCCTTGGGATCTTTCCTAGCAGATTGTCCAGTGTCTCAATGCTTCTGTTTTTCCTGAATTTACTTCGGGATGTTTTATCAACTGAGAGTGCTCTCTGTCACTTCTGGAGGAGCCTCTCTGCTGGTCTCTTTACACCTCCAGAGTGAAAACTCCCTGACTGACTCTCCAGGCCGTGTGTCTTCCCGCACATGCAGGTGCCTGTCCGGCTCCACTCTGGGGAGTTGCATTCTTCAGCAGCTCTTGTTTGTTTCAGGCACCCTGGTAGAGGCCGAGGCAACACACGAAGGTGGTAGCTAAGTGCCCAGCAAGGCTGTTGTACCACGGTTGGTGAACACTCCAGTGTGAGCCATAGAAAAGTGCCACGTACAGGCGGGTTGACTGCTGTGTAATGGGGCAGTGCTGCGATAAGGCTGCACTGTGGGATGTGAGCGGCTGGGTGCTGCAGGGAGGATAGAGGTGCAGCATGGCTTACTTCCCTCATGCCTTGGAGAGTCTAGACGCAGGGCGCAGTCTGCTCACATTCTCTCAGGCCATTGGGTCTGTCTAGTCTCTTCTGTTAAAATGTGAATATTTTTATATGTACTTTCTCAGTTGTGTGATTATATGTGAATGGATTATCAAAGGTGAAAATGCTGAATCAGAGAGTGTTGATGCTTAAATTTCCTTTGTGAGGCGGGGCATGGTGGCTCATGTCTATAATCCCACTACTCTGGGAGGCTGAGGTGGGGGGGGAATCCCTTGAGCTCAGGAGTTTGAGACCAGCCTAAGTGAGAGTGAGACCCCTTTTCTACTAACAAAAGAAAAACTAGGGGTGTTGTGGTGGACACCTGTAAATCCCAGCTATTTGGGAGGCCGAGGCAGGAGGGATCACTTTAAGGTCAGGAATTTGAGGTTGTTGTGAGCTATGATGACACCACAGCACACTACCCAGGGTGACAGAGTGAGACTCTGTCTCAAAAAAGATAATTTCATGGGTGATGCCAACCACTGTGCAGCAACTGTACTGGAATGCTGCTCAGCAGGGTCTCTGGGCCTCTTCAGCCCTGCAGCGAAAGCTGCAAATCCCTGGGACTTTGCTGTCTGACTGGTGAGCAGAGGTTTTCTTTTTGGTTCCCATATGAAGACAGCTTCTGCTTGTCCAGCTATGTATGTATTTTCTGTAAAATTTTTGATGATTTTTCTGCTGGGCTGTGATGTTTCTCTTACTGATTTGTAAGGGCTCATTATTTTAGGCATTTCTCTTGTCTATGGGGCCAGTTGTAGATATTCTTCCTAGATTTGTTGTTTGTCTTTTGACTTTGGTTTTGTAGGTTTTTCCTACAGTTCTTGGGGTTATGTGTTTGAATCTGTCAGTTTCTTTTTTTTTTTTTTTTTTGCGGTTTTGGCTGGGGCTGGGTTTGAACCCGCCACCTCTGGCATATGGGGCCGGCGCCCTACTCACTGAGCCACAAGCGCCACCTGTCAGTTTCTTTTATGGCTTCTTTTGAGTCATAATAAGAAAGCCCATCTCACTTTGAGATTATTTTTTAAAATTTTCTGTGTTGTTTTTCAAGAGATATAACTTTTACTTTTGAGACATAATTTACAGCCCATCAACAGTTCGTGCATGAAGCGTGCATTCCAGCAGTGCTTGTCTCCTGTGCCTTCTTGGGCAGGGCGTGTCCTCACCCCTTATGGTCGCTCCCGCTGCCTCCATCCACACGGCTCTGCGCCAGAAGCTGGCAGACGTGGTTTGTGATGCTGTGGGCAGATGTCACACAGCAGGTCACAAGGTGCTCCAGGCGCCCTTCTGCATCTGGATGTTCCCCCTCTGCTCAGCTGAGGGGTCTGTCCGGAGTCTGCTGCAGAGCTTGACAGGTTCTGTGGCTGTGAGGTGGTCTGTCTGTTTGCCTCTTGCTACAGGTTTGAACTCTTGTGAATGAAGCTGTTGTGGGCATTACTCAGAAGTGTCACGTGGATGTGCTTTTTCATTTCTCTTACATGAGATGTAAGAGGGAATTTTAATACATTAATCTTTGTAAGAAAGTCCCAGGCTGTTCTGCAGAGTGGCTGTGTAACTTTGTGCTCCCACCGGGAATGCTCCCAAGTACTGGTTGCTCCGCAGCCTTGCTAGCACTTGGTATTTGCCTTTTAGTAGTTGTTCAAATTTGCATTTCCTGCTGACACTGATGTTGGACATGTGTTCATGTGCTTGTTTGCCTTTTGTCTTCTTTTGTGATATTTCTGTACAAATCTTGGGGCTGTTTTGTACCTAGGTTACCTTCTATTCTGACAGAAGCCTATCATCATCTTAAATCTTTCAGAGGGGCCCCCCTAGTCTGTTACTTGTCTTTTCTTCAAAAATTTTAACAGCTCAGCTGGGTGCGGTGGTTCATGCCTGTAATCCCAGCACTTTGTGAGGCTGAGGCGGGTCTCTTGCCTGAGCTTAGGAGTTTGAGACTAATCTGAGCAGGAGTGACACTTCATCTCTAATAATAGCCGGTGTTGTAGTGGGCACCTGTAATCCCAGCTACTTGGGAGGCTGAGGCAAGAGAATCAGTTGAGCCCAAGAGTTTGAGGTTGCTGTGAGCTAGGATGCCACGGCACTCTACCAAGGATGACAAAGTGAGACAGTATCTCAAAAAGAAATTTCAACAGCTTTTTGTTGAAGTGTAGTCAGCATGGATGGCCTACACACAGGAGCACAGCACACTGTGTACAGGTGCTCAGTGTGGACCCGTTGCTGCTAATGCCGAGGCACGAACACAGCTGTCACCTAGAGCCCTGGGCTGCCCTTCACCATCCCTGCCTCTGGTCCTCTGCTGATCATGATGATGATTTACTTTTTCTGGAGTTTTGTATCAGTGGAATGAAATAGCTCACACTTATTTCTGTTAGACTCCCTCCAGTTGGCATGTTTTGAGGCTACTTGCGGTCCTGCATCTGCGTCCATCCCTTCCCTGCCATTGTTCCTTGTCTACTGGAGCCGTTTACTCTATGTGGGTGCCAGGGTGTCTCCCAGTTTTTGCCCTCTGTGCCTTTGCGCACAAATCTGTGTGTGGACAAATAGCTTCTTTTTCCTGGGTGAACACAGTGCCTTTGGGGGAATAGCTGGATAGCAACTTTGGGGGGAATAGCTGGATCACATGAGGTGTCTTCAACTTTTCTTTTTTCAAACAGAGTGTCAGTATGTTGTCCTTGGTAGAGTGCCTAAGCGTCACAGCTCACAGCAACCTCAAACTCTTGGGCTTAAGCATTTCTCTTGCTTCAGCCTCCCAAGTAGCTGGAACTATAGGCACTAGCCATAACACCTGGCTATTGGTTGTTTTTCGTTGTTGTTATAGTTGTCATTGTTGTTTAGCAAGCCCAGGCCGGGTTCAAACCCATCAGCCCCAGTGCATGTGGCCGGTGCTCTAGCTGCTGAGCTACAGGCGCCGAGCCGAGGTGTCCTCAGCTTTGAGGGAATGATGCACCGTCCTTGCAGGCGATTGCCTCTTCCTGTGGTCACGAGCAGAGCATGCAAGCTCCGGTTACTCTGCAGCTTCACCGACATCTTGTCATTGTTTTTTTCAGTGTGTTTGTCGCTGGCTTTCCTGAGTATACCCAGCCAATGATAGACCACCTGGTCACCATGAAAATCAACCACTGGGACGGGTAAGTTTAATGTCTTTGTTTTTCTAAGAATTCTTGTGTTTTTCCCAAAGGAGAACTTAAATTGGGCTGCTGAGCCTGAATGCATTTATTGTTGCAAGTGGTGCATCTCTGAGTCCCTCCCTCCACAAGGGGCCGAATCCAGGCCTACTTCTGGAGACCCTGGCCAGGCATGTGTGTCCAGTGTAATTGCTCCCTGTTGGGGTGTGTTGGAAGCTCTGGCCACCTGAGGGAGGGAGGGCACCTCTCTCTCCCCAGCAGGTGATGTGCCCCTGCCGGACCCTGCTCTGCGTGGCTGCCCTGTGTCTTCAGCATGTTTCTTGGGAGCTCAGCAGGCTTTGTGGTGGTTTTCATAATTGCAGTAACAGTTTCAGGGTATCTTAGCTTCTCATAGACTGTTAAGTGTGCCCCTTCAAAGAGAAAGGTAAATGAGTGATCCAGAGCAGGAACCAAGTGTCAGTGCTGTGAACACACCTCCGGGAGGTCCGAGGACAACAGGCCTGACAGCAGAGGAGCAGCAAGCACCTGTGCGCAAGAGACGCCAGTCAGGAGTGCTCAGGACAGTTCTTCCTAGCCACTGGGGAGTGTCAGGCCCATGCCGCAGTGTTCTTGGCTGCCACTGTGGGGTCCTCTGGGGGCAGGAGACCTGTCCCTCCTGTCTCCTTCCGCAGTCTCCACTTGTAGAGACGTGCGAGGCCTGGCATTTGGGGCCTCACCTGAGCTGCCAGGAGCCAAGTAGGGGCTGGTCGGTCAGGAGCAGGCAGTGGTGAGCAGGTGTGAGGTGGGTCCTATGGGCAGCCGGCTCTCCTATGTCCTTTCTCTTCAATCATGTTGGGCAGCATCACTTATTAGGGACACATTTGTTTACTGCGGTTTTATCTTCCTAATGTGTTGACCCTTTTTTTTTTTTTTTTTTTTATTTCCTTTTTTTTTTTGAGACAGTCTCACTTCATCACCCTGGGTAGTTAATCCTTTTCATTATGAAGTGTCCCTCTTTCTCTCATGTTAGATCTCTTGCCCTAAAGTCTGATTTGATTCTGCTATGGTTACAGAGGTTGGCAAGCTTTTCTTTAAGGGCCAGAGAGTAAACATCTTAGGTCTCTGTCCCCTATGTTTTATTTATTTACTTTTTCTTTATGCAGCCCTTTAAAAATGTGAAAACAAAAAAAGTGAAAACCATTCTTAGTTTAGGGCTTTCCTCAAAGATGTGGCCTCAGGCTAGGTCTGCCCCCCGCAGCAGGTGCTGGGCCTGAGTGGTGCCCGGTCCTCTCGGGTTGCTGCCCTGTTACTTCCAGTCTCTTTGCCTTTATACCCAGGGCTACAGTTTCCTGCCTCTTTGTGGGGAGTGTTTGATCTATTTAATGTAATTATCAACATGGTTTGATTTGTACCAGCTGTTTTGTTATTTATTTTCTATTTTTCTCATGGCTTTTTTTGTTATTTCATTTAAAAAATTCCTAGGGGGGCGCTCAGCGCCTGTGGCTCAAGCAGCTAAGGCGCCAGCCACGTACACCTGAGCTGGCAGTTTCGAATCCAGCCCTGGCCGCCAAACAACAATGACGGTTGCAACCAAAAAAAAAATGGCCGGGCGTTGTGGCGGGCACCTGTAGTCATAGCTACTTGGGAGGCGGAGGCAGGACACTCGCTTGAGCCCAGGAGTTGGAGGTTGTGGTGAGCTGTGATGCCACGGCACTCTATCCAGGGTGACAGCTTGAGGCTCTGTCTCAAAAAAAAAAAAATTCATAGGGGGCAATCTTTTTGTAGCAGGAACTTTAAAAATCAGAGAGTTTTTTGGGTATACAGAGATGAGGACCCTGAAGAGGTTGTCTTGTTCTCCTGTCAGCAGGTTCAGAGCCACTCCTGATGTCGCCAGCTGGCATTTTCCAGAACATTAAGGATTATACAACATGACTATGCCCTTAATATCCTGTCATCTTTTTAGAGATGGAGATATTTCTGCATTTCTCTATCGTTGTCTTAGATGGCATCAGTTAGCAAACCAGCTTTAAGTTCAAAAATAGGGTGGTTGTCATATTCCGGAGATGGAGAAGTCCTGACCCAGGGCAGCCGCTATTGCCATGCTGTGTTCACCCTGTGCTATTGGTTGGGGCTGGCATAGTCAGAGCACGATGCCTACCGGTGTGTTCTTACCCTGTGCCTCAGACAACTCCACTGCCGTGTGGCCACCTGGTTACCATTGTTAGTGGCGGCTGCTCACTATTCCGGCCAGTCTGTCCATACGGAGTCCATATGGAGGCTTGCTGCTGCTCAGTCGAACATGGCAGGAGAGGGGCTCTGGAGGGCTCAGGGCCATAGCCAGGCCTGGGTGTCCTCCCAGGTAAATGCAGCAGCATGTCAGTGGGGCCCAAGAGTTCCTATGCTAACATGCTGTGGCCTCCAGCTTCCTGGGCTGAGCCCGGTGGAATCTCCCACGGCTGGCCCTTGCCATCTTTAGAGTGGTGGCTGTGTACGTTCCCCTCAGTGCTCATGTTTTTGAGTGAGTCGTTCAAGGAGGTCAGAAACCCAAGTTGCCACACGGTGCCCAGGAGAGATGGCAGCTGTGTCCTGACAAGGACCATGTGCCCATTCTCTCTTTTGTTTTGTTTGTGACATGTGAGGCTCTCGTGTGTGTATTCACCTGTGTGTTTTTGATCCCTGGTCTTGACTAGGTGGCCTATTGAAGACTCATGTATATGTCTTTACTATCTTTCTCTAAATGAATTGGATAAGGTTAGAATCTTTCAAAAGAAAGAACTAATAATTTTCTCTTTTTCTTTTTTGAGGCCATATCACCCAGGTCGAAGTGCAGTGGTTCTGACACAGCTCACTGCCCAAACACCTGACATCAGTGATCCTCCTGCCTTAGCCTCCCCAAGTGCTGGGACTGTAAGCACCACCATCACGCCCAGCCAGAGCTAACAGTTTTCTCTTCCCTTTCTCAGGATCATCAGAGAGCTGGCAGCGAAGGCATTGGCTAACCTGGCCCCGAAAGCCCCCAAGTACTGTACCACTCATGGTAGGCATGTGCTCTATCCTATGGGTGCTGCACAGATGCCACGGATGCACTCTCATGTGCACACATGAGCACATGTACCTGCACATGTATGCATTCTTACGGACACACAGGAGCACATGTATGCACTCTCACGTGCACACAGGAGCACATGTATGCACTCTCATGTGCACACACGAGCACATGTCCCTGTACATGTACACACTCATGGACACACAGGAGCACATGTATGCACTCTCACGTGCACACAGGAGCACATGTATGCACTCTCATGGACACACACGAGCACATGTACCTGTACATGTACACACTCATGGACACACAGGAGCACATGTATGCACTCCCACATGCACACACGAGCACATGTATGCACTCTCATGGACACACACGAGCACATGTACCTGCATATGCACACACTCCCACGGACACACACGAGCACATGTACCAGCACATGTACACATTCTCATGTACCTGCACACTCATGCACACACATAGCAGGAAAGACCTAGGCGGGGGTGGGGGGAGCAGCACCTGTTCCTTTCTTCACCACCTGTGGGGGGCAGGTTGCTGCCCTGGATGCCCATCGCTCTTCTTATGCTCTGCATGTGCGAGCTGCTGTACCTTCTGGCTTCAAAGTCCTGAGGGCTGAAATAAGGCTCGTCTTTTTTCCTGATGAGAAGTGTCTGAAGCACTAGCTATGGTCCTGGTCAGGGGACAGAGTCCAGGACAGCTGTGGTGTGTGTCCACTCACAGAACAGCCTCGACCAGCCAAGTTCTGTGAACTCAAAAACATGCTGGGCCACGTGGGTTGCCAGGCAGCGCGAAGCTGCCCCAGGCGAGCTCCCTGAGTTTTTAGCTCTGCACAAAGGCCCAAGGTAGGCAGCACGTCCTGTTAGCCTCTGTGCAGCGGAGCAGAGGCTTTGTTGCTAGTAGAGGTGTCTTTTCTACCTGGTATAAATAGCAGCTGACTTAAAGGTTAGGAACAATACACAAATTTCTTAACATTGTATGGAGTCCCTCTGGCATTTGTTAAGTGGCAAAGTTGGAATTCGAACTGTGGCTCTTTGCTTGGGAAGACTAATTTTACTTATGTGTTTAACATGCTAAGGGGCTTTAATGAAGGTTTGGTACTTGTTAATTCCTTAACCTAGGGTTGCCAATTTGGGGTGGCACTTGGGCACCCGGGAAGGAGGAGCCAGCCCTTGTTAATGGTCAGCGGACCCAGCTGTGCCCTTCCCCCAGGGGTGGTCTGGTGGGTGGGATCTTTCCTCAGGCTTCACGACTCTTTAGGAATCAGACCCTCCAGCTGTCGCCTGACTCGGTGCTCTCAGGCCAGACGCCATCCTGATTGTCAGAGCCATCTTAAGGTTGGCAGCTGCCGACAGAGCACATGCTGCAGAGGCTTGGGCACTGTGGGACATGTGCCTCCCACATGCCTCACCCATGTGGGCGTGTGGAGATGGGATCTTTTGCTTCTGTTCCCCAAAGCACAGGGCTAGCTCTTCCTGTGTTCTGAGCAGAGGGGACGCTACTGAGCTGGGGGACAGCCTCACCCCGGGGCGTTGGGCCTGTCCCTTTGGCAGCCAGAGGGCCTGAGATGTGTAGGCAGGATGGGGACAGCACCTGTTCCTTTCCTCACCACACTCCTGTGGGGGGCAGGTTGCTGCCCTGGATGCCCATCGCTTTCCTTATGCTCTGCGTGTGTGAGCTGCTGCACCTTCTGCCTCAGCTGCAGGGGTGTCCCAGGTGTGGGGCAGCACCCTGACAGTGGCTCTCCTAGGTATGTCTCTGGGTCTGACAGACTGTGTCCTCCTGGCCTGTCCTTGCAGTTTTCCCAAGACTGCTGTCAATGACACGGAGTCCGGATCTGCACACCCGGCATGGCTCAGTTCTTGCCTGTGCAGAGCTCACCCATGCCCTGTATCGACTTGCAGCACAGCAGAGCAGGTAGGCGATGGCAGGAGGTCAGACTTTGCTCTGACCCCTGGCGTGTGCTGATGGTTGTCTGTTGCAGCAGAGCTGTTGTCCTCAGGCTCCCTCATCTTACTTGTGAGGCTTGTAAATGGTCCTCCCTCTAGATAAGGAACACCCACGGCTTCCCAGCTAGGCTTAAAGACCCTTACGCTTTCAGAGGGCATGTTGGTTAACAAAGCGAAGACATATTGTCAGAGGTGATACTGAACAACTCACATGTTCAGTTTTATTCATCACTTAAAATATTTTAAAGTGTCAAAGATACAATAGTTTCCCCTGATAATTTTTGCAGTTGGCTGCATTTATACAAATAATAAAGCAGGGAAAGTGTAGGGTCATTGAGAAGTTCCATATAGCAGAGTGTTTTGTAATAGCTACTCAATTTTCTTACTTTCCTTTGTAATCAACTCTTCCTCAAAAGTAGCAGCTCATGAGCAGGCTGTGATGTCTGTACCTTGGCTCTTGGGTTGTATTCAAGTCACTTGCCTGAGGCACCATGGTCATGGGTGGATGTGGACCGCCCCCCATGAGCCAGGGGAGGTTGTTGTGGCTGTGCGCGCCCCACAGCCCCAGAGCCCACTCGAGGCTGCAGCCCATCCTCGTGGTGTCCACGTGTGGAGAAGTAGGGCCTACTGCAGAGCTGACCCTGCACTTGGGCGCCACTGTCTTTGGTTGTAGGGGAGGTGTGTGGGTGGAGCTCGTGGGAGCAGGCTCGAGCTCCTGGTCTCCTTCTGGTGGGCCCCACATGTGCTGTGTCCTCCAGGGAAGTGCATGTGAGACCCAGGTCCAGGGCTCTTTCTGGAGTCTGGTCCTCCTTTGGACACCTCTGCCTAACATAGGACAGAATTCCAGATTCCAGAGGAACAGCAGGTGCCCAGCATGAACCTGGGCCTGTACAGTCTGAGGCTGTGGGTGCCTCCTCAGTCAGGGTTTGATGGGAATCTGGGCAGGGCCCACCTTGAAGGATGGCAGTGGCCCTCCTGGGGGCTTTGTCCCAGGCCCTCTGGGGACTTATCTCTTCTCCAGAATGTCTGCAGCTGTAGGTCTCTTCAGATCCACCTGTTTTGACCCAGCCTGGGGATGTGGCACGCCCCACAAGGGTCGTGGGACCCGTGGGGACCTGAGGGAGGTTTTGCCATCTTATTGAGCCCACGTGTCTTCAGCATGTGCCCAGGTTGGGGTGTCAGTCACGTGACCTAAGGGGCTGTTTTGAACTTTGCAGGCCTGTTACGGAGTATCTGGACCAGCAGGCAGTACAAGGCCTGAAGCAGATCCACCCACAGGTTCGTGTGCAGTGTCATGGCTGCCCCTCTCTTGAGCTGTAGGCATCTCTCCGGCTTGTTTGAAGTCCTGGGGTGTCATGGGGTGACTCTCATGTGATCACTCTGGGATATTACTCTCATGGCCACCTTGAGGGGCTTCTCGGGATGGGAAGACCCCGGGCAGTGAGCGCAGACCTCCTCCTGATGGGCGCCCCGTCTCAGGTGCACATTTACTGAGCTGGTGCTCTGGGGAGGCTTTGGTGACGCCGAGCACACCACTGGCTCCTGCTGTGGGCGAGGCTGGGGGGCATGCAACTTGTGTGTCTGCTGGGAGTCCAAGGTCTCCAATTCTGAGATTTGGTCCAAAATTTTGTAAGCCCATGTCTCTGGGGAGAAGATACGTGCATTTTTTCTGGATTTTAAGAGATTTCTAAAGGTTTCTGTGACCCATGAGAGGTAAAGTATGAACTGTGTCTCAGTATTATATCAGAATTTTTTGTGAGGAACTGAATGGTTTCACTCTTTGTTTATATCTTTGGGTTTTCCCTCTTATGGAGTAATGCACCACTTTGATCTTGGATCCTTATATTATTTGTGCCATTAACTTGCCCTCGGCTTTGGCCATTTAGTTTCTTTGCTCATGTTTTTCACCCTGAGAAGGGGCCTGGCATTGTCCTCTGATTCTGACTCTGGACTGGGAGGTGACAGGGCAGTGATTGAGGGAAGGGTCCTCCCTGTGAACTGCGAGAAATGGTGAAGTCTTTGGGCCACGACTTACTTCCTCTGTAAAAACAGGTAGTAACAACTTACTCCCTTGAGTTTTTGTGAGAATTAAAAGATATATTTAAAGAATTTAGTAGAATTTTTTGATAGAGTGTGAACATTCAGTAAATTTTAGTGGTGGTGATAACCAGATGCTACCGTTTAGTTGATGATGTTGTGAAGGGCATTTAAGTTACTTCCAAAAAAAGAAAAGAAACAGAGTCTGGCTTCCACATTTGCTTTCTGCTCAGGAGCTGTCTCGGGGGAGGGCTCCGAATCCCACCTTGGGGCTGACCTGCACAGTCCTGGCGATGTCCCAGCCCTCCTTCCCTTCTAGGTGCCTTGATGTTCCCCCTCAGGACCTTCTGGGACCGTTGAGGGGCTGAGTGAGGTGCCAGGCGCAATGGTGGGGAGTGGGCTGCGCCACGCCCTGGGTGGTTGGTTCTGCTATTTTCTCTTTGTTCTCAGTTTGATGCTTGCTCCTATTGTGGACATACTGTGTTCCTTTAAAAAGTCAAATTAAACAAATAACTAATAACTTACACTTCTTTACTTTTAGCTTTGTGACCGCCAGTTGTACAGGTAAGCTTCACAGAACCACAGTTCTTGTTTTATGTCCCAGTGGAAAGAGGTGCTTCCAGTGCTAACACCTCCAGCAGTCGAGCTGCAGGGCAGGACCCACCGGCCGGCGGCATGCTAGCATTGCTGAGAAACTGGTGTCAATCTCTGAGCTTGGCATTCAGGGGCTGGAGGGTCCAACCAGGCTGATGTTTTTAAGCTTTGTGGAGGTTTTCTTGAGAGGTAGTAATATTCGCTTATATAAATGTGGTTTGGGTTTGGTGACGGTGGCGGCTATGGCGCCCACACAGACACTGGCCACCCCGAGCTGCTCCTGTCCCTGCAGCCTCTGGTCTGCTCTGCTGCCTTGCCTCTTACTTACAGGATTTCCTGTGGGTGGAATGACACAGTATGCGCCTTTTGGGTCTGGTTTCTCTCACTGAGCGTGACGTTCAGATGTGTCCGAGTTGCATTCATTACAGTCTGTGCCTCTTTATTTATTGCCAAGCCATGATCTGTACTGTGTTGTGTGCTGAGGCGTGCCTGTGGCTATTTGTGGGTCTCAGTGACCAGGAGAGTTGCTGCAGGCCTGGTGGTGCTGTCTCCACGACTGATAGCTGCTCCTACCAGGCCAGCACCTGGAGCCCTAAACCTGAGCGTCCCTGTGGGTGTCTTGATGCCACTGTCACTGCTCCAAGTGCCTGGTGCTGCTGGACATCCTTGTGTGCTGACTGGGCATTTCTGGTGAAGTGACTTCACAGCTTAGCTCATTAAAATATTTTTCTGTCTCAGCCAGGTGCTGTGTCTTGCGCCTATAATCCTAGCACTCTGGGAGGCTGAGGCAGGCAGATTGCTTGAGCTCAGGAGTTGGAGACCAGCCTAAGCAACAGCGAGACCCCGTCTCTAAAAAAGAATAGCTGGGCGTTGTGGTAGGTGCCTATAGGCCCAGCTACTTGGGAGGCTGAGGCAAGAGAATCGCTTGAGCCCAAGAGTTTAAGATTGCAGTGAGCTATGATGCTACGGCACTGTATAAAGGATGACAAAGTGAAACTCTGTCTCAAACTGTCTGCTTCTGAGCCATCAGAGCCCTTTATCTGGCCTGGGATTTGTCAGTGTTTCCCTTTCACTCTGTGGCTTTTTGTTTTTGTTCTGGGTGGCTTTTTAATGTAACTGGTGTGGGTCGGTGATCCCTGTGCCCATCTCTGCTTTGGAGGAGGAAGTCTGCCCTCCTGCCTTTATGCTGCCAATTAGGACCCGTGTCCCCACTCCTCTGCAGTAGTTTCCAGCCAAATTGGCCTGATCTGGCTGCCATTTCCCTCCTCGATGTGGCTCCCGCAGCTCCTGGGGCTGAATCCGGTCCTCCGTCTCCCAGGCTCTGAGTGGAAGTTTCCTGTCTTACCCAGTTTCTGGTTGAGGCAGTAGGACAAATCCAGATCTTCTTACTCTGGCCCAGAAGCCGAAGTCTCGTCAATGAACTTATCTTCTGATTAGAGTGTTTCTCACTCCTGTGGCCACCCGTTTCCTGTCGTCAGCCTCAGATGTGGAGTGGGTCTCCAGAATGGGTGGAGGGAGCCGCAGCGGGTCCACCTGAGCACAGGGTGCTGTCCTCTTAGTGCCTCGAGTCGCTTCTAGAAGAGTGGGCCATGGACGACACCTGTGGCTCAGTGGGCAGGACGCTGGTCCCATATGCCGAGGGTGGCGGGTTCAAACGTCGCCCTGGCCAAACTGCAAACAAAAAATAGCCAGGCGTTTTGGCAGGCACCCGTAGTCCCAGCTATTCGGGAGGCTGAGACAAGAGAATCGCCTAAGTCTGGGAGTTGGAGGTTGTTGTGACACCATGGCACTCTACCAAGGGCAGCAAAGTGAGACTCTGGGTCTAAAAAGAAAAGAAAAAAGTGGGACCACCTGATGGGGACAGCTTGGTGCCAGTGACTCACAACGCCCACCAGGACAACCCCAGTTAGGGCAGAGGACCCTGGAAGGTGGTTATAGCGCACTTTTTCATTTCTTTTGAGGTAGTTTGTACCTTCAGTAACGAATTCGGATAATAACCATTTTGATAGGTTTTGGAGCCTGAAGTTACCTCTGGTGCTGGGTTAAGGGTGTTTCATGTTGTTTTACATGTTAAGAGATTTTAATTCTGAATATTTCTGTTACTCTTTCAGGGGTCTTGGAGGAGAGCTTATGCGACAAGCAGGTAGGTCCGAAGGCCAAGGCTGCAGCCCTCCAGGCTGTCCCTCCATCCCTCTTGTGCTGTGAAGGCCGGGGCTGGGTGGTCTGCTGAGGATGCCGAGCGTGCCCAACCCTCCTCTTCAACACAGCTTTGTACATTGTCCTGAACTCAGATGGTCCCACCTAATAGATGTCCAGACATGGGTGGTTAGGGTGCCTGTGCACATGTGCATCTCTGTGCCAAGACCAGTACTGGCCGTACAGTGCGTGTGTGGAGAGCCCCCCCTTTGGCTGGGGGTGTTAAGCAGGTTTAGGCATGCTGGGCACATCCCTGCCATGCCAGTCTCAACCAGTGAGGGGAATGGTCAGCACTGTCCACGCTGCTGTCTGTGTTGGTCTATAGACCAGCTGGGAGCTGCCCTCCCATCCTCTGCAACACGGCTCAGAGGAGCTCAGAGCTCAGCCTGTGTGGGGCTGGGAGGCTTCAAACTCAGGGATTTAGGTTCTGCATTCCGAGGACGAGGTCCCTGTGAGGCCTGGGCAATGGCAGGGAATGTTTAGGGTCAGGGTGTGAGTGGATAGGGCACAGGCAGTCAGCTGTGGAGGGTGGGGATGGTGAGGGCGTGTGACCAGGTGCTGCCTGGCTTCCAGGGGCTCCCGGGGTTGGGGTCACCACATTACTCAGCGTATGCATCAGATCACGCGGGCGGGGGCCATGGAGCTGGCAGTTGGGACTCAAAAGGTAGCACCATACAGGCAAGTGTATGTGTCCTGTGCTGATAGGAGCCCCCGGAAGGCAGATGGGGGTGAGAGGGCATCATGCCCGGAGGTGCCGGGGACACCTGTGTGAAGTGCAGGGGAGAGCCTAACCAGCAAGGTGCCATGCGTGTCACTGACCTCAGCAGCTCCTCTGGGTGATTCTCTTTAAGAATTTGAGGAGGACACATTTCCACAGTGTTGAAATAAAATGCTTGACTTCAGGTCCCCAGACATTCGTGGTGCTTACCTCGGCCTAGAGCTCCTAGGGCTCTGTGGTTGGCCTTGCCATGCTGTCAAGCCTCCCCACGTTTGTCGGGCGACTTCCCAAAAAGTCTGTCCCCTCAGGACCTGCCCTGGTATGACCATGCAGGCATTTGGGCTTGATGTGAAGGAGGTGAGTCGGTGCTTCATATTGAGCCCACCCCTGTCCCTTGCCATGCTTCACTCTGCTGTGGGGCTGAGTTTGAAGGGTTGCTGGGCAGGAGCTTTAGAGAAACTATCACCTAGACTAAACGTTTCCTGGACCCGGGTCTGGGAGCCCTGGCCAGGGAGGCAGGGACGCAAGAGCCCCTTGTGTTTCCTGTCCACACCTCCCACCTCAGACCTGGTGGGGACTTTCCCTGAGGCTGGCAGCTGTGCGCCTCTAGGCAGGTCCAGAGGGACTTCTCTGCTGAGAGCCACCAGCTTGCCTTTCTGTTGCTGTCAACTCAGTGTCCTCATGGGTTTGACAGGTGTCACTGGAAAATGAATTGCAGAAGCCTGAACCAGTTTCTGGCAGAGCTGCTGGCTCCGCGTGATCCTTTAGCCCTAGATTGGTAGTAAGTTTGGATGTGGGACCTGATCACTATTCCTCGGATGCCCCTGGAGCACAAATTGTAGACACCCTCTTTCTAGCGTGACCCCTGGGGCTCCGGATGCCTCCTCTATCTTAGTGGGATCAGGCTCTACCCCAAGCAGCATTGACAAAGTTTGTGATCCGTAGCCCGTTTCTGGAGTCAGCAGCTTGTCTGGTGTGGGGCTGGGTGTTGGGGGTCCTAGGAGGTCCTGCTCCCTGTAGCTTCCTACACATGGCTAGTGCTCAAGGCAGCACCTGGGGGCAGCCCTGTGACCTTCACACAACCTTCACGTTCTGCCCTGTCTCTCCAGGGACCCTTTTGTGCCACCTTTGGTGTTTGACCAGTGAACGGAAGGAGGGCTCCCAGGCCCAAGGCCTCAATGAGACGTGATTCTTGGAGCTGGGCTCAGGCCGTACGTGCCGCAAGGTGGCCTTGCTCCTTTTCTCACACGTGGAGCTCCCATGCAGTCAGGCAACTTCTCGTGGGTGATGTGGCGGCCTGGTCTGTGTGTTCATCACACAGAGGACCGTCATGAGCTGGCTGGAAGAGCACGTATGCTGTCAAGCCTCCCCATGGTTGTGAGGCAACTTTTCAGAAAGTCTGTCCCCTCAGAACACCTGCCCTGGGTGAGACCATGCAGGCATTTGGGCTTAATGTGAAGGGCCGAGTCAGTGTTTCTTCTTGGTTGCTACCCCATGCCCACTCCCATCCCTGCCAAAGCATTGCTGGTGCCAGAGTAGCTGTGAGATGGGAAAACGAGAATTTGCCAGAGATTGTTAAAAGCACCTTGCCAAGACAGGGCACACCCACCCTCTTCTTCTACCAGAAGTGCCACCCCTCACTGCTGCTGTCTGGAGTCTGGGACAGTTCTCATGCTAGACATGAAGTGGGAAACCAGAGTATTGTACGCCACAGGAGTGTAGAGGACTGTCACACAGTTGGGCACACCTGGTGCTAACTGGCTGCTTCATGGGAGGCCCCCTGCCCCACCAGTTTCTTCCCTTCTGACATGGCCTTTGTGTCATGCCATTTGATTTATATATATTTTTAAATCATACAAGACATTACTGTGTCTTACCTAGTCAAAATTAGTTTCAATTTACTCACGTATATCCTTTGTTTTCTCTTTCTATTCCTTTCTGCGTTTCTGACCTTCCAGGGGTTCATTTTCCGTTTGCCCAAAGAACAAACACTCCTTATTGTTTTCCGTAGTGTGTATCTGCTGGCAGTCATCTCTGACAAATTTGTCCGAAGATGTCTTTTTTCACTTGAAGGTTATTTTTGATGGGATAGGACTTTAATTTGGCATATGTGAGTTCAGTCTCTTTTTAGCACATTAAAGATAGTATTCCATAGTCTATTTGATTTATTCCCTTTTTTGCTGAGAAGTTACTCACTTAAAGACAATTTGTTAATTTTTCCTGGCTGCTTATGAGATTTTATCTTTACTGTGGTTTCTAGCTGATTCACCATAACATACCTAGAAAGAGTTTTTTTGTATCTTACTTGGGGTTCTTGGGCTTATACTGGTTTCATGATCTGTAGCTTTTATGAATTTTTTGGTCACTGTGGAAACGTTCTTAGCCAGTTTCTCTTCATATGTCGCCCTTCTGTTCTGCTGTGCTCTTGGGACCTAGTAGTCCGTAGGAGAGAACCTCACTCCATTCTTCGTCTCCTACTTTTCTTTTCTTCTCTCTCTCTACCTCTGATTCAGTTTGTACATTTCTAATTCTCTTATCACCTGTGTTTCATCTGCTATTAAACCCATCCTTGAATTCTTAAGTGTTTTTTAATCTTTCAGAACTTTTATTAATTTATATGGTTTCCTTATCCTTGTCCTAGTTTTCAACTGTTTCTTTTACCCCCTTGAACATATTAAATACAATTTAAAATCCGTATTTTAAACAGTATTGCCTGGAACTTCTGTGGTTTCTGTTGCTGAAGTATATATTGTATATGAAAAAGTACAGAAATGTCCTGGAGCCTGGGAGTGCTCCTGGTGGGAGGCCAGGGTGCTCATGGTTTAGGGTCACCTCCACAGTGTTGGAACCCAAGAGGCTTTAGCCAGTCAACATGCCCTGATGCTCATTTCTAGGTCCTTTGGGTTCTGATCCCACAGAGAGAGGCTTTGCCTTTTTCCCCATGAAAGCCCTGCGCACCCATGTTCTGTCCCGCTAGCCAGAGTCTTAGACGTTCCAGGGATCCTGGGTTTCTGCACCTTCTCTGGAATCAGCAGGAGTTGCTCGTGGGAGCCCAAACCCTGACTCCGCAGCCTCTAGGCCTCTCACAAATCCTGTTAACTCCCCAGGGACTTCAAGCACATTTGTTTTTGATTGTGTCTGGTTTTTAAGAAATGTTGTCTTCCCGGAGGATTGCTCCGAATTACTTGGTCTGTTAATTTCTTAAAACTGTCCCCCAAATTGTCTTAGTTCTTGTTTTGAAATAATTACAGACTCACAGGAAGTTATAAAACTAGTGACATAGCCCTGAGCCCCTTTGGTGCAGCTCCCTGGGGGGGCTGCCATGGAATAAGTGATTTTCTAGAGCCACGTCATGATGTTGCCACCATGCTGTTGGGCAGACTACAGGCCCATCAGCTTCTCATGCTCGTGTGAGAGTGTGTGTGTGTGTGTGTGTGTAGTGTGTAGTGTGTAGTGTGTGTGTCCTATGCCATGCAGCTCTGTAACCAACACCACAGCCAGAGGCGAACCTGCTTCCTCCACAGACACCCGCTGCCCTTCGTCTTTGCACCCTGGCCCTGGCCGACTACACTCTCTATGCGTATCTGTCTGTCTAGAACGTTCTGTGATGACTCTGTGGTCTCTGCGCTCCTGAGGTGGCCTTCTCCATAAACATAATCCCGAGACCCATCTAGTTTGTTCTCATGGTAACAGTTTGCTCCTTTTTATCCCATTCCCTGTCAGAGGAGGGGATAATACTCCCCTGGAGTGTTTGCTGCTCTCCTGCCGTTGTGAGCCCACCTGAACACTGTGTGTGCAATTTCCATGGGAACATGCCTTTTCTTCTCTCTGGACAATGCCCATGTCATTATGGAGGCATATGCCTTGTTTTATAAGAAACTCCAGATTATTTCCAGCGTGGCTGCACCATTTTGTATTCCAACAAGCAATGTATGAGAGTTCTCCCTTCCCTGTATCCTTGCCAACATCTTGAATTTTTACTGTTTTTAATTTTAGCCATTCTGATAATCACAAAGTGACTGCTCATTGTGGATTTAATTTGCATTTCCCTTTTGGCTAGTGATGTGGAAATTTTTTTTTCTTTTTTTTTTTTTTGCAGTTTTTGGTCAGGGCTGGGTTTGAACCCGCCACCTCCAGCATATGGGGCCAGCGCCCTAATCCTTTGAGCCACAGGCACTGCCCAATGTGGAAAATCTTTTCATGTGCTGGTTTTTTTTTTTTTTTTGCTTGATAAAATGCATTTAAGGTTCATATGTAAGGTAAGTCTCCCAGAAAATTATTTTAAAAATAGAACTTGTATTTTCCAGGTCTTAAAACACACCATAAAATTGCTCTACTCAGAATAGCATAAAGAACCCAAAAGTAGGTTCTGACATAAATGCACGTGGAGTTGATCTATGACAGAAAGGTGACTCCATGTGGAGAAAGCACAATTGTTTCTAAGACTGAATAATGTTATTTACTCAAAACTTAAGTATAAAAAATATAACGATAAAAATGTTTAAAGAAATTTTAGAAAAAAAAAATTTTAGGAGACATAAGATAACGTTTGTTATCCTTTAAAATTTTTAATTTGGATCGCTTCTTGGCCTTTTGGCTAAGATCAAGTGTAAAAATTTTAATTTGGGGGGCGGCGCCTGTGGCTTAAGGAATAGGGTACTGGCCCCATGTACTGGGGGTGATGGGTTCAAGCCCGGCCCTGGCCAAAACTGCAAAAAAAAAAAAAAAAAAAAAAACTTAATTTGGGGGCGGCCCCATATACTGAGGGTGGCGGGTTCAAACCTAGCTCCGGCCAAACTGCAACAACAACAACAAAAATAGCCAGGCGTTGTGGCGGGCGCCTGTGGTCCCAGCTACTCGGGAGGCTGAGGCAAGAGAATCACCTAAGCCTAAGAGCTGGAGGTTGCTGTGAGCTGTGAGGCCACAGGACTCTACCAAGGGCAACAAAGTGAATCTCTGTCTCTTAAAAAAAATAATAAATAAGTCTTAATTTGGAAATTTACAACTTTGCACAAAAGTACAGAGAAATAATGAATAAGCCCCTAGATGTAACCTCATCCCCACGAGCACAAGTGTGTTGTGCCCTCATCCCGTCTGCCCCTGGGCATATGCCCTTGTCCTTTACCCAGTGTTAAAGCAGACCCGGAACTCCAGGCATCAGGATCCCCTCTGTTTCTAACTGGCTTTCTGGGTTGCTTGTTTCTTTCTTTTTTGTCTGTTTTTACTCTTAGCTTGTAACCACTAACAGAATTAACAGTAGTTTTATAAACTAGAAACAAACAAGAGAAGGTAGTTGGGCTTGTCTGTATGTGGAAGCCTATGCCATGTATAAGATGGTGGACAAAATATAGACTCAGAGGAAACCCCTGTCCTTTTGTGAGATAAAAAGTTGTGTGTAGGATACAAAGCCTTTATAAAATTGTTCCTCACCCCGACTCCCAAAAAGGTAACAATCCAGTAGGAAATTGGACAAACAGCATATGTGGGTGTTTACCTGAGAGCAAACCCACATGGCCTGTGAGCAGGGAGCCCAAGCGGGCAGGGACACGATCAGTATGGTGGGGAACAGACACTTTCCACCTTCCCAGTCGGCTGGACCACCACTGATTCTAATAGAGTGAGGTGCGGCACTCTCGTGAGTGTGAGCTGCTCCGGCCTTTCTGGTCTGCCTGCCAGCAGCATCTGCTTCAAGTAACAGTGCCTCTGTGGTGTCGGTACTGCTGTGCTTCCCTGGGCATCTGCAGTCCAGAGTGTGTACAGGCTGGGCAGGCGACCTCATAGCCCAGCCCTACTCATCACCTTGTTTACAGTGATAAGACATGGAAAGTTTAGCTCATCAGGAGAAGTATCAAGTTAGTTGTTTTATATCTATATTGTAAAACACCAACACATCTGTGCAGTGTTGAGATTTCTATAGTTGGTTACACTGGCAGCCGAGAGAGGATAGCGGCTGGGGGGAGTGCCGAGCAGGGCAGAACGCACTTATGGTCATGGAGAGTGAGTGTTATGAGCCAGGAGAAGGCTGGGTGTCACTTTCAGTTGGGAGCATATGAGATAATGCTGTCACTTGGTCCCCTGAGTGACAGGGACCCTCCTGCAGGAGCTCCCTGCAGGGCCAGCGAGGTCTTTGATATGCACTCAGGTCCTGGTGCTTCTCTGTGCCTGCCCAGCTCCGGGCTTCCTTCCAGGCCTTCAGCCGAGGAGAGTGCTGGGCTTCTGTGCAGGCTGGACAGGAGGCTCTGGGCTATTTCCAGTGCTGGTCAGTGAGGCGGGGAGGTGGGGACGGTGCTGGCCGTGCACAACCCAGAATACCTGAGGTCAAAGTACTGTGATGGGCACTTTTGGAAAACTAATCTTGCATTTATCCTTTTTGTTTCCCTAGTGTGCATTTTAATAGAAAACTTGTCACTTTCCAAAATGCCCTTTAAAGGTGACACCGTAATTGGTAAGTGCTTTTATTCTTCCTGACTCACATAAGAGTTTTCTGCTAAAACAACTTCTAATTAAAAAGTAAGTTGAGAGGCCAAGCATGCTGGTTCACACCTGTAACGCCAGCAATTTGGGAGGCTAAGGCAGGAGGATTCCTTGAGCTCAGGAGTTAGAGACCAACCTGAACAAGACTGAGATCTTATCTCTACTAAAAGTAGAAAAACTAGCCGGGCGTGGTGGTGGGTGCCTGTAGTCCCAGCTACTTGGGAGGCTGAGGCAGGAGGATCGCTTGAGCCCAGGAGTCTGAGGTTGTTGTGAGCTGTGACACTGTGGCACTCTACACAGGATGACAGAGTGAAATTGTCTCAAAAAACAAAAAAACTGAGCCACGAGCCTGGCAAGACTGATGATAAGGTTGTAGCTAAGGGTTCTTGCTGCCAGAATGCCTTGTCCTGAAGCTGCTGCCAAAGCCTGTTGCGGCTAAGGAGCACCTGCCACAGAGAAGCCCCTTTCCCACCGCTTTGTGGTGCTCCCAGCTATGGGTCAGTCCTGTGTCCTGAGTGATGAACACAGGCCTTGTGGACCAGGAGGTGTCAGTGGCAGCGCCCGCCTCTCCCTGCTTGCCTGAGAGAGCTACAGTAAGGAGGAGGTCCTGCAGACTCAGAAGTTAGGACCCGTTTTTGTTTTCTTTAATAACACAGTCTTAGCATTTGTTGCCTGTTGTTTAGTTTGAGTTGAATATTTGAGTTTATACTGGTGGGAAGCCAAGGGCAGGTAGTTTGAGGGAAAGAGATAGGAAAAGACTACTTGGGGTGGGACACATTTGTAAGAGGGATTTTAACAAATGTAATCAATGTAACCTAATTCTTTGTACCCTCAATGAATCCCAAACAATTAAAAAAAAAAAAGAGAGACTACTTGAACCTTGCAGGTATAATAAAAGGACAATAATCTCCCAAAATGTGATGTTTAAATCATTAGGTTTACAGGCTAATATTTCCATTACTCAGGGTTTTAACAATTCAGTAATCAAAACAAGACCATTTCCCTTTAAATCGAGAGGGTCTTTAGAATTTTATAAGACCTGGAAAATGCTTAACTTTGGGTTTTCTGCAGATTCTTCCCAAAAGTTACCATCTACTTTGATTTTAAAAGTTAGTAGAGAATGTGTTTATTGCAATTTTTAATTTCAACTAAATATTCTTAATTGAGTGAATTTTCTGTTTCTTCAACAGATGGTTGGCAGTGGCTGATAGATGACACTTTGAGAAATCTCCATCTTATTTCAAGTCATTCTAGACAGCAGATCAAGGTGTGGTCACAGGACTATCCCTGGTGCTGGGCTGTAGAGAGGTGACACTCTTTCTCACACCATTTTCACCAGCCAGTGTGTGTACTGGAGTTCCTCTTACAAATGTGGTTGATGAATGCCGTAGTTTCATTCAGAATTCTAGGTGATACTGTCTGTGCAATTTATAGTCAGGAAACCTAGCAGAGCCACTGGAAATCAGAATGTCTGATTTTTTTGTTACTGTTCTGGCTTTACTCACTTTGAAACATTTTCCCTATACACTGATAGTAACTCTTTGCTCAGGGGAATTGTGCACCCTGTTGAGTTGTAGGATTTGAGGTTTGGGACTCCACGTGTGCTCAGATGTGGGTGGGAAAGCTGCACCCAGGCTCTCTGCCTGAGCCTCCGACACTGGTTCTTTGTACCAGTGCAAGTGCACTGTGTGTCCCCAGCCCTCCACCCTCTGCTCCTGGAGACCTGGGGACCAGGTGGATTTTGGACTAGCAAAGCTAGTCCTGTGGTTGAGACTGACTAGGGCTCCGTCCTGAGAAAGAAGAGCAGAAGATGCATTTAGGGCCTTTCTGATTCTCTTGTCTCCTCTGTCTTAGGGTTTCTACTGGGTTAATGGAGGTGTCTTTAATTTCCTTGTGGTATTTTCCTTAGTAACTCTGTCACCCTGCAGGACCCACATACATTCTTACAGTTGAGTCTGAGTGGGTCTTGATCAGTGACTCACAACTTTTTTTCTAAAAAATACCCATAAAGAATTCACCAACAGTGATGGCATGCTTCTTTGGCTGGCGCAAGTGAGGGCTCAGTGGAGTGTCGCACCCTGTGCTCAGCACTGCCTGCCCCACCCCCTCTCCAAGACTTGGGCGTCCTGGCTTTGGGGACCAGGAAAAAGAACCGAACCTGGTACTCCAGTGTCTGCTCTTTCCTGTGTAATCTTGAAAGGCTTCGGGTTCCTCCTCTGTAAATGGCAGGGGTGGAATTCATGGGGATGATATGGGCCCCTTTGCAGGGGGCCTTGGGACCGTATAGTGCAGCCTCATCCTGTCTTGTGTGGCATCTGGTGGCCTTCAGAGTCGGTTCCTAATGGGTCTTACACCATGTGGCCTGGTCATCCCTGCCCAACAGCCCTCTTGTTCTTGGTGCCCCAGGCCCCCACACGTCTCTGAATGCACCCGTGCCAGTGGGGCCTGGAGCCCTTGCCCACACTGCTCTGAGGGTACAGTGCACATTTCTTTCCTTCATGACTGTTGCTGGGAAAGGAAAAAATGCTCCATTTTATTCAGTTTCATATCATAAAACATGGAATTTGATTGTTTGGAAGAAATAATCAAGTTCTCTATTCAGCTTCTCAGTCGCAGAGAATCACTGAAGTGATAAATGTATCTGACAGATGATGAGTAGATGCATTTTAGGTTTTGTGTTTTTAAATCTAATCGCCATCCTGGACTTCAGAATGATCATTGCTTCTGTGGCCGAGAGGCCTCGGCAAGCATAGTGTTTGTGCAGTCACAACCCTGGCTCTGTTTCAGGATGCGGCTGTCGCAGCTGTGGCCGCACTCTGCGGCGAGTACTACCCACAGGAACTGGAGCAGGTGGCCCCCATAGGGCATGGTGAGTGGTGTGGGTTCTAGCAAGGGCAAGGTCCGGGGAGGTTGGGAGGTCTGGGTGTACAAGACACTGGTGGCTTTCATCTTGGTATTTTGTTCTCAGTTCTGTTACTTGTACCTTTACTTCACCTCTGAGCAGGTTGCTTCTCTGGGACATGTCACTGTGGTGACTGTGCCCTGTCAGCTTGCCCACACCTAGGAGTGGCTCTTACTGGTTTCAGCCATATTTTCTTTTTTTTTTTTTAATTTTTTTTTTTTTTTTGAGATGGGGTCTTGCTCTGTTGCCCAGGCTGGAGTGCAGTGGTGTGATCACAGCTCACTGCTGCCTGGAACTCCCGGGCTCACGTAATCCTCTTGTCTTAGCCTCCTGAGTAGCTGGGACTACAGGTGCCCACCACCATGCTGAGCTAGTTTTTCTATTTTTAGGGGAGAGGGGGTCTCGCTCTTGCTCAGGCTGGTCTTGAACTCCTGAGCTCAAGGGATCCTCCCGCATCTGCCTCCCGTATAGCTGTTGTGCTCAGCAGCTCTGCTGCCGGGTGCCCTGTGTCCAGCACAGAGCTATGTCTGCTCTGTTTCTGATGGAACACTGTCATTTGTGAGAAAGACATTGTTTCATAATAAGCATTCATGTTCTTAGTGAATAAAAAGAATTATGAACGTATCTACCATTCTTATCACTCTCTTGAATTTAAGAATGAAACCATGTAGTTAAAAATTGCTTATGAAAACCTTAAAACCACCTTATAAAAATTCTTTTTTTATACTTGTTTTGAAAAATACCACTTTGGGACTGTATCCACTGTGGAAGCTTGAAGCAACCCTCTCTCCCGTCCCCTGACGGCCTTGCTTGTGTTTAGAAGTGTATGTGGCTTTTGGGGAGTGTGGTGGCAGCCTCGCCCTTGTCCTCAGGCTCTCCCCTTCCTCTAGGGGGGCTGGTTGAGCAGTACCTCGCCGAGCTCCAGAGCCCCGAAGAGATGATTCGATGTGGCTTCTCTTCAGCCTTGGGTGCCCTCCCCGGCTTCCTCCTGAAGGGCAGGCTTCAGCAGGTGGGCCTTGGTGTAGGGCGGGCATGGGCTGAGGGGTATAAGGAATCCACCAAGCATCTTCAGCTCAGCTGGGAAGGAATTCCTAAAAACCAGCCGTGAGAGGGAGCAGGGATGCCAGAGTTGTGTGGCTGCTGAGCACCTGGCCAGCCTGCTGGTGGAAGGACAGCCTTGGAGGAAGTTCTGCCACACCCTGGAAGTTGCTGTTTGCAGAATTGGTTGCTCTCGAGATGAGAACATATTTGCTTCCTGCGTCATAGTCGCCTCCAGGTGTCATCCCCAGACCCACCTGGGTGTGAGCAGGCCCCACCCGTCCACGCCACATTAGCACTGAGGGAGCTTGCCATGGAGTTGCTATGTGTCTGTCTCACCTATGACGACAGAGCCACTTCTCCCAGGTGCTCTGCCTGGCCTAGGAGGACAGATAGCTCCTGGTATCCACTCTCTGGGCAGTGGCTTCAAGCATAGCTGGGCAGAGCTTGCTGCACAGAGACACCCCATCCACCCCTGTGTGCTGAGATCTGAAGAGCCCACCCCACAGGCTTACTGGGCAGCTGGTCCAGCCCCTGCAGTCTGCAGTGTCCAGTAGGAAGAGATGGTCCCTCTGCCCAGCTCCTATTGAACTGAAAGGTGGGGGACTGTTTTCAGCCTCCTACCAAGAATGGGGCTTGTCCTGTGTCCTGGGGCCACTCAGGCCTCATCCCAGAGGGGCACATCACCCACTGCTCCTCCCTCGAGCCCGACTCTCCTGCTTCCCTTTTTCACTTTGCTAACCCCATGTTGTATACTAAGACAGGGTGTCCCAAGTCCTCCTATCTCTGGCTTGTCTCTCTCCAGGATAGTGATACCCCCTCGCCTCCAACACCCTGCCTTTGTCCTGAGCCCACCCAGGGTCATAATGATGTGGGTGGCCCCTTGCTCAGTGCATCCTTGGGCCCTATAGACGTGCTCCCCTGCTGCCCCACCAGCTTTAGTCCATGGAGCTTTCACATCCCACCCTTCACCCCGTTCATTGTCCATCTTGGTCCTGCCAACCTCCCCACCAGGCATTCCTGCTGCTGCTGGACCTGGAGAGTGCTGAGCCAGGCCGTGGCCATGCTCTGCCTTGGGCAATCCCCAGGCTATAGCTCCAGGTAGATTGTCAGGTGCTGGGTGGGCCCCTCTGCCAGTGAGACCCCCCTGCCACTGCCATGCTGGGGTCTGTGCATGTGAAGTGGGGTCCCCATGAAGTAGTTGTTAGGACTAAACTCACTTTAGAAACAGATGGAGCTGTTAGAGTACAGCAGTCTCATTAGTCTTCTGTGCCAGGATGAGGCAGGAGCCAGTGTCTGCCTGTGCGTCACTCTGGTCACACTGGGTGTGGTACCACTGAGCTGCCTAGGAGCTCGTCCTGATGGCCTCGTCTGTGGTCTGGGTGCACAAGGGCATGCTTGTCTGAGAGCTGACATCCTGCCGCTGAATCTTCACTGTGTTTCAGGTGCTGGAGGGTTTGGCAGCCGTCACCCGCGCTTCTCCTGAGGACATGAGCTTCGCTGAGTCCAGGAGAGATGCCGTGAAGGCCATTGCCAGGTGAGCTGCACCAGCTCCTCCCTGAGGTTGAGGCTCAAAGGCCAGTGGCCAGCACCAGTGGAGGCTCTGGGGCTTTGTCAGTGGCCTGGTCACAAAGCTGATGGTCAACCTGTCCACGCCTGGCTTCCAGCCCCCACCCCCAGTTTTCATCTCCAGTTCTGCTCGTTAACGGTTTCATGTAGTCAGAATTGTAATGAGTGTCAGACCCATAGTGAGATCACTTCTTTACTTCATGAAACTGGCCCCTTTGAGGTTGGCAAGGAGGGACAGTGTTGCCAGGTGGCTGTGGGGCGAACTTTGCCTGTGGGCGGCACTTGGACTGTGCCCCTCCCTCCTCACCCTGCAAAGGGAGGAAGAACCAGCCATAAATGGCCTCTTTTACACATTGAGATGACAGCATGTGACTTCAGAGAAAGGAGCTCTGGGCTCTGAGTCTTCTTGGGGCCCCTGGTCTGCCCTGAAAGTGTGACGTGAAGGCCTCGCTGCTTATCGCACATGTTTTAAATCTAAGGATATGCCAGACTGTGGGAGTGAAAGCAGGGGCCCCGGACGAGGCTGTGTGCAAGGAGCACATTGGCCAGCTCTACAGCATTCTCCTGGGCTGCGTGGACGACTACACCACAGACAGCAGAGGGGATGTGGGCGCCTGGTAAGCAGCAGCCAACAGCATTTACTCCCAGTGAGACCCATTTATTCAGTGAAAACCAGAAAGCCCTAAGTTTTTCTGCATTGAGCGATCTTAACAGATGTGCATATTGCGTTTCAGAGGTCTGTGGGAAAGTTACCCCATTCTCTGTCTTGGTGGCATTTGTCATGAGGTTTTGCTGGGGCTCATCCAGTCTGTCTCTGCAGCAGTTAAACATAAACTGACAGTATGAGAGTGAGCGAGCGAGCATGTGTGCCTTGATGTTCCACTGAAGCAAGTCTGAGTCACCTCTGAAACTCACCTGGGCAGGGAGTCTTGGAGCCCAGCTCACAGGTGGCGGGTGGGGTTCCCCATGTGCATTTTCTTTCTTTCTGGTTTTTTTTTTTTTTTTTGAGACACTCTCAAGCTATTGCCCTGGGTAGAGTGCTGTGACATCATAGCTTATAGCAGCCTCCAAGTCCTGGGCTTAAGCCATTCTCTTGCCTCAGCCTCCCAAATAGCTGGGACTACAGGCACCTGCCACAACGCCTGGCTATTTTCTGGTTGTAGTTGTCATTGTTTGGCAGGCCCGGGCTGGATTTGAACCCGCCAGCTCTGGTGTATGTGGCTGGCGCCATAGCCACTTGAGCCACAGGTGCCAAGCCCCCATGTGCATTTTCACAGTGCAGTGGGGGCCCTGGGCCTTTTCTTCCTGGCAGTGACTGAGCCTCCCAGAGTAGAGCCCACATGGGCTCCAGGAGGGTTAGTCACTGGCATTGCGTTCATAGGGCCTGGCCACCATGGCTGCAGGGACCAGGGCAGGAAATCCCCATCCTGGGCTGAGTTTCTCTGTGTTTTTTCAGGGTCCGAGAGGCCGCGATGACCAGTCTGATGGATCTGACACTTCTGCTGGGACGGAGCCAGCCTGAGCTGATTGAGGCCCACGTGTGAGTGTCCCACGGCACAACTACACCTTCTAGCCCAGGAGGGGCAGCTTACTGAGCTGGGAAGGTGGGCTAGTACTCAGTGGGGCTTGTGCCCTCTGCCCCACTGAGCCTCTCAGGCTCCTTACCCGCTGCTCAGGCCCTTCCTCTTGCCCCCAGGCCCAGGCCACACTCCTCTACTCTCTGCAGTGCTCAGGGCTGGGGCAGGGGTGGCCTCTCTCTGTGGGGCCTGGGCACCTGAGGGTCTGACTCTGCTTGGGACAGGCTGAGCTCTCACTTGCTCAGTTCCCTGGCCCTAGGGCTGCCTTTAGCTGCCACCCCTGCTTCGTCTCCCTGGCCCTGCTGTAAGAGACACTCTCTCTGTTGGGATTCCTGGCCCTGTTTGCTCAGGACTTCTTTCTTCCCCATGCTACCCTTTCTTTCTTGCCCATTTCTTCCATCTGCCTAGCTCCATCTTCCTCCTTACCACTCTCTGCCCCCATTCCAGTTCCACTTGGTGGTCCTACCTCTGCCCAGAGACCCCACTGATGTTAAATACGTATCAGTGGGGTCTCTGGGAACTCACAGATCAGTGGGGTCTTTTGTTGCATACCTGCTGGGTCAGTCTTCTGAAATGTCAGGTGGGTGGGATGTGGTCTTCTCAGAGCATGACGCCCTGTCAGCTGTGGACTCTGCCACCCCATTTGAGGTCATGGTAGTGCCAGGCTGATGGTGCTGAGGTGACTGCGTGTCCTGTGTTTGGGCTGAACCGTCAGTTCCGGCCACATGCCCCTGGTTTGCAGCTGCGAGCAGGTCATGTGCCACGTAGCCCAGCAGGCCAGCGAGAAGATTGACAGGCTTCGTGCTCACGCTGCCAGCGTGTTCCTGACACTCCTGCACCAGGACAGCCCCCCCGTCCCCCATATACCCTACCGCAGAGAGCTGGAGCAGCTCCTCCCCAGGTGTGTCCACGTGTGGCCTCCCTGTGCCTTGCCCCGGTGAGCATGGTGGCCATGGTGAGCATGTAGGGAACCTGTGTGTTCACCTTCTCCCTCAGGTCTGACATCGCCTCCGTGAGCTGGAACGTACCGTCCCAGGCCTTCCCTCGCATCACCCAGCTCCTGGGGCTGCCCACCTACCGTTACCATGTCCTGCTGGGGCTGGTCGTGTCTGTGGGCGGCTTGACAGAGTCAACGGTGAGGGAGCCCTGCCCGGTGGGGAGGGAGCCCATGGGGCTGGGCTCTGGGGAGCATCTGGCTTGGGCCTGAGCGACTGGTGGTGCATCGAGTCTGCTAGAGGCAGAATCAGCATCTTCAATGGGCTCGATGGGGGCCTAGGAGGCGGGTGGGGGTCTCTGCTTCACTGCCGAGGCCTGACTGGCTGCTTCTGCCTTTCGGGGACTTGCAACAAGACCAGCACCTTGAGCTGCCTTTGTGTTCATGTGGAGCCCTGGGCATCTGGGAGGCATACTGGTTACTTCTACTGTAGTGGGAGTGGTTAATTTTTCTTAAACTTTCTCTTTGGAAGGTTCTGACAAAGGCCCACACCCGTAGGGGCGTGACAGTGACCTTCCATGTGCCCGGTATATTGTCCTACCATCAGTGTCCTGCCACATGACACAGTGGCTGTACACACTGGGATTGGGGGGAGGGGGGGACGTATTTTAAAGCTCATTCCAGAAGTTGTGTGATTTGTCCTGTTGGTACTTCCCGCGTCTCTGCAGCCTTTCCTAAAGTCTGACCACAGCACTCAGACCACACTTGGGTCTCCTTGGTTGTGTCAAGTCTGAGTCAGAACGAGAGGGGGTCCCTGGCTGTGCCTGGCCAGCGTGCCCAGGCTCCGACATTTCTTGACTCCTACCTCCTCCTTCTAGCTTTTTGTACCATTTGTTTTTTTAAGAACTCTGCTTCTTTGGCCTGTGTGTGTGTGTCCTGCCTCCCAGAGGTGGCTGGTCCTTTGCTATGTCCACCCCGTGTTTCCTGTGAGCCACCACCTTTGCTTAGTGGCAGGTCAGGGGCTTCCTGGGCCAACTCTGGGTTGGTCCCTGCAACCATCCCTCCTCCTTGCCTTCTGTCCTGTGGTGGCAGAGCTGATGAGCAGCCCTGTGCTTGTGGATTTCTGTCTTTGCTCAGAGGGATTGTGGCCCTCTACTTGGGGCTGGGTGCCTGCAGGGTCCGGTCCTTCAGGGCCCATCTCTGAGCCCACATGTGGGAGCAGCCTCAGCCTCCAGTGTGCCAGGCATAGCCCCGGGTTGGGAGTGTCTTTGTCACCTGGGAGCCCAGGTTGAGCTGAGCGGCTCCAGGGTCTCCTGATGCCTTGTCACTCTCGGGGCCTACGTCCTGGGCTGACCTCCTCACGGGGCAGCCTAGCGGTAGCAGCTATGCCTGGCACACGTGACAGCCTGTAAGAGCTCAGGTTGTGGGCAGCACTGCTGCTTTGGGTGTTGGCCCTCTGGGAAGCTCGGCACTGAAGATCTCTCATCTGTAGTTCAGGGTCATCTCAGCTCTCAACAGATGTTTGGGGGGCGGTGAAGGTGAGTCCTAGCCTCACTCAGCTACATCACCCTGCAGGTCAGGCACTCCACCCAGAGCCTCCTTGGGTACATGAAGGGGATCCAGAGTGACCCACAGGCCCTGGAGGGCTTCAGCGGGACCCTCCTGCAAGTCTTTGAGGACAACCTTCTCAATGACAGGTGAGTGGCCTTGGCTAAGGCTGTGGCTCCTGGGTCTGCAGGGCAGGTCTCCCAGCCCTGGCTCCACCTTGGCCCGAGAAATGACCCAATGATTAGTGTAAGCTGCAAACCACATAGAGTAGAACAAGGCCTGTCTATGGGAGGGCGGCAGGATTCCCGTGGGGACATATACATTGACAGGCACCATGGTGTTGGGGAAAGTGATAAATAGAATCCATTTTCTAAAGTTTTTGGTTCTGGCTCTTTGGGTAACTGCTTTTACACAGAGGTGGAGCGTGAGACCTTGTGAACCTGGTCCTCTGAACCAGGTACCCCCTCCCACAATGGAGTTGCTTATTCCTGGCACATGTGTGAGTGGATGAGGCTTTGCCAAGGTGGCCTCACTTGGGGCTTTGTCAGCATCTTGCCTCGGGATGCACAGAGCAAACTCAAACCCAGTACTGCTGCGCCTGCAGCCCCAGCTATGGGGAGCTGAGGCGGGACGATGCTGAACCTGGGAGCTGGAGGCTGCAGGAGCTGCAGTGGTGCCGCTGCTTTCCAGACTGGGTGGCAGAGTCTCTGTCTTAAAAAAAAATTACAGCTGCATAGCTTTATTTTGAACTCTTCTATTGCCTTGATGTATTTTCTTATCTTTGTACCAGAACCACATTGTTTTGAACATTTTAGCTTAACTATATCTATTTAGTTTCAGGTTGGTATGAGGAGGGCACAGACCATTAGGTTCTGTGACTTACACATGGAAGCTTAAAGTCTTGAGTTCTGGTTGTCTCCCACACCCAGAGTGCCCCTGTGCCCATGTGTCAGACCTTCAGGAAGCTACCGAGCATCTCCCCCGCCCCCTTGTTGACTTGGAGATTTTCTCTCATGTGGGTCTGTGATTGTTCATCTCCTAGTTTCAAATTCGTTTTTGAGCACATGTGATGCTTGTTTTTCCAATCTTATGATAATTTATTTCGGAGGATGTTCTCTAGATCCATCCAGGTTGTTACCAAGGATGTAAAATTTCTATGTTTCTTTAGTGCTGAATAGTCCTTGGCACACGGACCACAGCTTATTCGTCCGCTCATGCCTAAGGGGCACTGGGGTTGGTCGCACGTCTTTGTGCTTGTGAACTGAGCTGCTGTGTACCGTGATGTTTTATTTATTTATTTATTTTTTGTAGAGACAGAGTCTCACTTTATCGCCCTCGGTAGAGTGCTGTGGCGTCACACAGCTCACAGCAACCTCCAACTCCTGGGCGTAGGCGATTCCCTTGCCTCAGCCTCCCGAGTAGCTGGGACTACAGGCGCCCACCACAACGCCCGGCTATTTTTTTGTTTTGCAGTTCAGCCGAGGCTGAGTTTGAACCCGCCACCTTCAGTATATGGGGCCGACGCCCTACTCGCTGAGCCACAGGCACCGCCTTGATGTTTTATTTTTTAATTACTTATTTTTGAGACAGGGTCTCATCACTCTGGGTAGAATGCTGTGATATCACAGCTCACAGCAACCTCAAACTCTTGAGCTCAAGTGATTCTTTTGCCTCAGCCTTCCAAGTAGCTGGGACTACAGGTGCCTGCTACAACACCCAGCTATTTTTAGAGATGGGGTCTTGCTTTTACTCAGGCTGGTCTGGAATTCCTGAGCTCAAGCAATCCACCTGCCTCAGCTTCCCAGAGTGCTTAGACCAGGGGTCCTCAAACTACGGCCCGCGGGCCACATGAGTTGGTGTGAATTATATTTGTTCCCGTTTTGTTTTTTACTTCAAAATAAGATATATGCAGTGTGCATAGGAATTTGTTCAGTTTTTTTTTTTTTTAAACTATAGTCCGGCCCTCCAACGGTCTGAGGGACAGTGAATTGGCCCCCTGTTAAAAAAGTTTGAGGATGCCTGGCTTAGACTATAGGCATGACCACCGCACCCAGCTGTGGGGGATGAAACTTAAAATAAAGATGAATTTAAAGACTTGATGGCTCAGGGTGAGAGAGACCTGAGATCAGTTTACAACCTTTCCTCCTGCCTCCCAGAGTGCTGGGATTACAGGCATGGGCTGCCACGGCTGGCCCTACCATGATGTTTGAATTGAGTGCTGTTAGTCTCCTGCTCTGCTCCTCTTTCCATGGTGTTTTGTCTTCTCTTGATCTGTTGCATTTCCACATAAATTATAAAATTGGTTTGTCAGTTTCCACAGCCTGTTGTGCCAGGGTTTTGGTCAGGATTGTGCTGGCCAGAGCTGGTATCAGGTACCTGAGTCTCATGTTTCTTTTCCCTAGGGTGTCTGTGCCACTGCTGAGGACACTGGACAAGATGCTTGCTGACGGCTGCTTCGAGGCCTTCACAGTGGAGGAGGAGTGAGGCTCTGCTCATTCATTGTTGCTTTTCTGGTTAATCCTAAGTAGCCCACACTTTAAAGAAAAAGTAATCCCACCCATACATGAGAATCTCAGGGAGAATTCCCAGAGCATTTCAGGGTCAGTTCTCACACATGTTGTCAATCCCAACAAGGCCGGAGGGCAACCCCGCTGTGCACCTGCCCTGCAGGTGGGAGGGCCCTAGGTGCCCCCTGCCCAAGGGCTACTGTGGGACCAGTTCTCGTAGCTGCTGCAGCCCAAAAGGGCCTGGGCTGGACAAGTCTAGGAACAGTGGCACATGGCAGGGGCTGGGCTGGGACACAGGCATTTCCTCAGCTTCTTGGCCAGCTGTGGCCGCCTTGGAGATGTCATGTGACTGCCCCGTTGTGGTGCTGGGTGGCCTTGGTGATTGGTTGAGGGCCCTGTGCTGTTGCTTCTAACCTGTTAAGTGGGTTGACTGTACCCCATGCAAGGTCTCTGCTCAGTGCTGGTATGAGCAGTGCCAGGCTTTCTGGTGGCTCCTCCCCATCCTCAGCAGAGTCCCTGCACTCAGGTTCTGCTCGGGAGGCCCAGGGACACCCCACCCCCACCCCCACCCCGCAGGCCTCTAGAGCTTCTTCAGGAGCCTCCTGTCTGGGCTCTGCGACTCTGTCTTTAGCAGGTGCTGTGGAGGCCTTTTAACCTCTTAGCACCCAGGGATTCACCCTTGTGGTTTGCAAATATGTCACTGCCTGATTGATTACCCTGGTGTCAGGATGTTGGGGGGCAGGATCCATTAAGATCTGTGGGTCTGGCAGTCACTGAATGAAGAGAAATAGAAACTACGAGAGACACAGAGATAAGACACAGGATTTTCAAAGGTTGGGAACATGGACCACTGCCTGTTTGTGGGGTTCTGACAGTGGCCCCAAGTGTCAGAGGACTATTTGCTCATTAGCCCAGAGGGTAAGGTGAGGAAGGGAACAGAGATGCCAGCAGTTTCTCTGAGTGAGCATATTAGCTCCTGTTGTTTCTGTAATCATTAACTTTTAAGGGTCTGAGCAGCCTTGAAGAATCCAGAACCTGAGCCTTGTGTGGGGTCAGCCTCCCGTCTGTGGACACACACAAGTTCCTAAGGGGTGTTAAGACCTGATTGTTCACTGCAGAGTAAAACACCACTGGTGGCAATCTCCTCTGAAGAATCGGTGGGAAATTTTCCTTTCATCACCATCAGAGGGTCTTCCTCTGTGATAAGGGATATAAGCCCTTCTACCCATATTTCAGGGCTTGAGCTGTTCCCTTGATCTCTGTGCCAACCAAATACAAATCTCCACAGTGGGTATTCACTTTGACTGTTAACTGTGCAGGGGACTGCTAAGTTAATGTTTCAAGGTAAACTAGCTGACTTTTCTTTGTTCTGGCTCACTCAGCTTACTTTTTTATTATTTTGGGGGTGTTTTCCCCTGCCAAGAATGGGGTCTTCAATCCTCATTCTGCCTGCATCAGGATGCATGAGCCCAGCATGGCTGTGGGCCATTATCCTCTGATGCTTATTATAGGATTTGGTTTGCTGAAAGATTCTGTTTTCTTAACATGTACTTTTTAGGCTTAAGAATTTCAAAACAAGATGATAGGGGAACATCTGCCACAAATACAATTCTTATTTCTCTTGACAACCTCTGTCAATTTTTATTTTGTGGATTTTGAAGTATATTTTTGGTACATGAAGTTTAGGGTTAAATCTTACTAAGTGACCTTTTTCATTGTAGGGATGCATTCTATTTTTTTACTTTTGATATTTTTCATATATTTGTATGTCTGTCTCATAAACATGATAGTTTTGTAAAAATCTAGCCTGACAATGTTTAACTGTGTCCTTTAGTCTCTTAGATTTGCTCTCCTTGTCTTCAGCCTATGCTAGGGCACAGATACCTCCCCCCCCTTCCTTCCTGCGCTTTCATTTTGATTAATAAAATATTTTTTATTGTTCCATTTGTCCCATATTTGTCTGGGACTTTTCACCCTTTTCTATCTTCTCTTAGTGGTGACCCTACCTGATTTTACCAAAGTCTAGTTTTTTATATTTTGTCCTCCTTGGGCAGCACCAAAGATGCTGGTCGTGTAGTCGCTGCTTTGTGGACCCTCCCTCTGCACCTTTCTTGTCCCTCTCACCACTGCACCCACCTGGGTCCCTCTACCCTCAGAACATCCTTGGGAACTCCCAGAATACTCAGTGCTACAGAGTTATGCTGCATTTTAGCACGTCTCTGACCCCTGCTGCTCTGAGTGTCGCCAGGGGGCAGCCTGGGCTTCCCACCTGCTGCTGGCTGCTGGCTGCCGGCTGCACACTCCTCCCCTTTGGCCACTTCCACCCTCTCTGCCTGACAGCTCCTAGAATGTCTCTGAACCGCTGTTATGTTTCTTTGTGGAGTTCTCTTTTCTGGGGTTTCTGCATCTGAGGTTTTTTATTTGGTTTGTTTCACATTCCTGCGCCCCTGCAGCCTTTGTAGTCTGGCTCTCGCCCTCCTGAGCACAGGCCTCCTGGTCGTCTCCTGGGGAGTCTGGTCCAGTGTCTTGGGGAACTCCGTGAGGTGGTGGGTACTGTGTGCTTTCCCCCTTTGCTTCTCTTACTATCTCGATGCTGCGTTAGGAATTCCAGGTCAGATCACCCAGAGTGGAGCCGTGTGGATGGGACTTCAGTTTAACCTTTTTGGGCCCCTAAGGGCAACAGCATCTGGGGTCGCCCTGACCCTCATCAGCCCTGAGGGTCTTTGGGATGCAGATGCGCCCTCTCTCCCTCTGTCCCTGGGGCACAGCCTGCCCAGGGCTGGTGCAGTGTGTGGGGTCTGCGTCTTCCAGCACAAGACTCAGTTCTTATTCCTGCTGCCACTGAGGGCTCAGGACATGCTCTGGCCTCCAGGGCCCTCCATAGGGTTTGTGAACCCACCTGACCTGAAGCACCACCTGGTGCAGTCACCTCCCAGGGGCAGCAGTGCCCAGCTGTGCTGAGAACGGGCTCTGGGGCCAGGGAGTCAGGTGAGAGGCAGTGACGGCCTGGCCAGGTAGGGGCAGAGTGGTGGGGACAGGGCCTGGGCTAGGCCAAGGTTGTGGAGGGTAGAAAGTAGGGAGCCCACAGTGGCTTCCCTGAGACAGGAATGGGCTGGGCAGGGCCAGGCCCATTGAAGTCCCCTTTGGAGATGCTTCCTCAATCCTGTGCAGAGGCCACCAGAGCACAGGCATGGAGAAGGTGGTCAGGGAGCTGGGTATGGACCTGGAAAGGCCCAGAATTGTGTGGGTGGCAGGAATGGGGAAGCCGAAGCCTCAAAGCTGCAGGGGCAGCCTGAGTCAGGACAAGCTAAGGACCAGAGAGACCACGGGACTCAGCCTATGACGGTCACTTGGTCCCCAGTGTGCATTTCAGTGACCTGGGGAGAGAGAGCTATCCCACATGGACACATCAGAGGGGCAGTGAGGACCTGGTGGGAATGGTTGGGACCTTGGCACCAATGGGCGGGACCAAGGCTGCTGGCCTGGTGCTCCATCGAGGGCACATGGGTATTTTCCTGGGATTGTTTGCAGGCTGGGAGCTGTCGTCACCAAGTGACCCTGAAATGGCAGTCCCCAGCGTGATGGGTCACCAGCCTGTGTGTTGGGAGGGTGGGGGGACAGCAGCTGCCCTCCACGCTTTTGAATCCTGGGCTTGTGTGTACCCCTCAGGGTCACATGGTGCTGGCTGGGTCGAGTTCTCTTTCACTGGGGCCATTTAGGCGTGTGTGGTCTCACTGTCACTGCACCAGGATCAGCCTGTGTGTGTCAGACGCTGTGGGTGCCAGGTACACAGGGCAGCATCTTCTCTCCCCTGTGCTTGGTGGGGAGGGAGGGGTGGGAGTGAAGGAGCCAGTTCCTGGAGCCTGGCTCGGTGTTAATAGGGGGCTGGCCCTCTGTCACTTGGTGCCACCACAGCGTGTGTCATGTGGGCCCATGTCCCTCTGAAGCTCATCCCTAGAGCAGCGTGTCCTCCTTCTAGCCACCCCTTCTGTGTGAAGCTGCTTGCGCTCTGTAAGGAAGAAATCAAGAAGTCGAAGGACACCCAGAAGCTGCAGTCCAGCGTCGCTGTGTGAGTTCTCAGCGCCATCGGCCTTGCTGGGAGCAGGAGGCTGTTGGCACAGAGCTGGCAGCCAAGGTAGTTTCCCATAAAGCTGTCCAGAGGCCCAGTGCCTCTGTCCACCTGAAATGGTCTAAGCAGGGCAGTCCCAGCAAGGCTGGCTGAGCAGTGGGCACTGTCCCTGCACTGCTGGCTCCTTGGGTGAAGGGAGGCTCACAGCAGCCCCCAGGGAGCAGGAGGCGCAGTCCCTTGGAGTTAGTGCATGACCAGCCCCGATTCCCTGGCATACTATGGAACAGGGGCCTGGTGTCTACATACCGTGGTCTGCAGGGCTTAGATGGATGCTCAGCCACATGTCTCCCTGTTCTGCAGACCCCATGTTGTCCTGGGGACTGAAGTCTGGGGCAAAGGGTGTGACAGACGTGGTTTCCACAGGTTTTGTGGTATGGTGCAGTTCCGTGGCCACACGAGGAGGCAAGCCCTGCTGCAGCTGTGTCTGCTGCTCTGCCACCGGTTCCCCCTGGTGAGTCCCCAGGGGCCTCCTCTGATAGACAGAACCCCCTTCTAAGGTGGTCTGTACAGGAATGTCACGTGGGCACATCTAAGTCAGGTCTGGACACTGAGGCAGGGCAGGGCTTTGGTTTACTTGTGTATAAACTTGGTGCAGCCGGCTCTGGCACTGGACAGGGAGGGGCCTCTGCATCCTGTGGGCCCAGCTCTCGGGCTCCTGGGAGGTCCCAGCTGCAGGGGCTCAGCCCACCTGGGGGTCAGTGCCCTCTACTCCATCTCCCTCCAGGGTTAGGTTTCTGGGATCTCTCTCTGGCTGGAGAAAATCTCTTGTGATCCAAATGTGAAATTTCCCCCAAAAGCAAAGGTAACTTACATGTCATAAAGCGGCTCTCAAAGTGGGGGCTGGACCCACACAGCCCCTTGGAGCGGTCAGCAGGCTTCTGAGACCACCAGGCACAACTAGGGAAGAAAGCAGATTAGAGACAGCTTCTCTCATAGAGTCATGTTTTGGAAGCAGCATTTAAGAAAGACCAGCAGACCTGGGCTGTGGAGGGCGGGGACAGGTCAACCAGGGCACACATGCCCTCTGCCCACCATCCTGTGTCCTGAAAACTGTGGGATAAGGCAGTGGCCGTTCTCTCCTGCTAATGCTCTATCCCCATGCCAGATCCGGAAAGCCACAGCCAGCCAGGTGTACGAGATGGTGCTGACCTACAGTGATGTCGTGGATGCCAATGTTCTGGACCAGGTCCTGGCCGTGCTCAGCGACACAGCCTGGTGAGTGGGCCCCTCCCACCAAAGGCAGCCTCTCCCCATAGCCTCCCATCCCCAGGGCTACCTGTCTCTTCCAAAATCTTTGGAGGGAAGAAATTCCCAGCCTGGCAACCTTAGCTTTGCCCATTACAAGGCAGCAGCATCTGATCAAGAGGGGTTGGGAGAAGCATGGGTGGTAGTGGTGCTGTGCACATACGGGCACACACTGACATACATCTGCACACACAGTCACACGTCTACACACACAGGCACATGCACGTGGGTTTGCCTGGGTGTACATTTCTGGAGTGGGCATGCCTTTTCCCCAGTTTCCACTGATCTAAGGTGATGTATGGTCTCTGCATATCAGACAAGTTTACTGAAACTTTCAGGTCAGTGTGAAACATTTCAAGGTTCCATGTGATTCTTGGGTCTCACAGCTTCTTCCTCTCAGGGAGTCCGAGCTCACAGTGGTGAGAACACAACGGAATCGCCTGTGTGACCTCTTGTGTGTGCCTCGGCCCCAGCTGGTGCCCAAGGTAAGCCTGCACCACCTACATTGTGGGTCATGTGGCACCCAGTGCCCATTGCCCTGAGCTCTGTGATCTAGAATGTTCTGGGTCACTCCCTTATGCCTAGCACAGTGCACCCTGATGGCAGCACCAGGCTTCCAGGGCCCCTGGGGATCAGTCACACTGGTAGGGCTGCCTCTGAGTGCTGCCCATACCTGCAGTCCCAGATTGAATCCACTCCCTCCAGTCGTGTTCTGGGGACAGTTGGCTGGCATGGCCTTGAGTCTGCTCACATTCCGAGGGCTATACCCACAAGTGAGTCCAGGGCTGGGTGCAGAAACCCCAGAAGCTTCCCTGTTCCCTGAACAGATCTTCAGAGCCACCATTCCTTACAAAATAGGGAAAACAAGTACATGGGGTCTTAGAGGCTCTGAGATCCAAGAGTGCCCAGTTGTGCTCTTAGGCCCTTTCTGTTGCTCCCAGGCTGCCCCTGCCAGACTCACCATCTCATCAGGAGTGCCTTCCCTCCCTTCACATGCTGGATTGTCTATGTTCTATTTCCGTCTATGGCACAGGAAATGCTTGTGTTGTGGTCGCTGTGGGCCTTGGCCCCATACCCCTCTGGTTCTTTGCCTCCATCACTGCCTCCTGGGACCCTCCCAGGACCCGCAGACTCTGTACTGATGCTGCCTTGATGCTTATCCTCAGTGTTTCCCAGGGCCTGAGCCATGTCTGTTGAAGCTGCAGTTTCTGAGATCTCGGTGCCCGAGCACTGCCTAGGTTCTGTTGTCACAGAGGTTTCAGACTAGGCCGCGTGTGGCAGACAGAGGGTCCTGTGCGCCGAGTCCTCACTACTGGCTCAGGAAGCACACGTACTCCTGCATTTTGCAGCTGTGTCTCTGGGGAGACTGTCTTGACTCTTTTATTGAAGAACACGGGAAAGAGGGTGGTCCATCCTGGGGCCCAGTTCCCCTAGCCAAGAGCCAGTGTGAGCCCCCTGCTCAGTCCTCATGGCTTCCAGGAACACATTGGGCCCGAGACACAGGGCAGGGCCACTGCTGTAAAACCTACTGATGAGCAGGTTTCCCAGGTGACTTTGCCATGAAATCCCCCCTGCAGCACCTGTGGGCCCCATAGGTCCTGCCCATCTCCACCGTGGCTGTTCATGGGACAGCACTGGTCTGTCTTGCATTTCCCTGATGACAGATGAGCCCAGACACCGTGTCACGTGCAGTCTGACCATTCTCTTGCAGTCAATCCTATCCCGACCTGCTGCTGTTTTCTCTAGGTTATCTGTTCTTTCACACACGATTTCTAAGGGCTCTCTACATACAGTAGATATACCATTCTTCCTCAGAAGAAGGAGCACCCGTTCTTCCTCAGAGCTAATACATTTCAACTTAACTGTTTTTCCCCTTCTAGTTTCACAATTCCTGTTTAAGATACATTTGCCGGCCGTGTAGTGGCTGGGGCTGAGCTGCCCTCTCAGTCCACCGTCCCACACGTCTCCTTCTAGAAACTTGCTTTCTAAAGGCCAAGTTTATCAGCAGGCTTTAATAACTGCAAGGGTTAGAAAGCCTGATCACCATCTATTAATAAAGCCTAAAGCCCTTGTTTAGTGTGACAACTTAACTTCCAAAAAAAAAAAAAAAAGATACATTTGCCTACCCTGAGTTTACATTAATAGTCTCCTGGTTTTTCCTGAAAACTTCACTGTTCTACCTTTTACACTGAAATTCACAATTCACCTGGAATCAAGTCTTTTATGTGTGGGGAAGATGCAGCTCCATGCAGTTCCGTGCCTGTCACAGATGCATGCACTGGCTGTGGACTGGGTTCCACCGGCCTTTCTGCCATCTGTAAGCCAGTGTGAGTCTGACAGGCGTGTGTTGGGGCTCATGGTATTATTTTCTTCATAATTTTTTGACTCCCTTTGCCCTTTGGGTTTCCGTAAAACTTTCAGAATCAATTTGTCAACTTGCATGATAAAACCAGCTGGGAGCTTGAGGGAGATCAGAGCCCACATGTGCATCTGGAGAGAACTGACTCTAAGATTCTGTGTCTTTTACGTCTGCCATTTGGCCTGCTGTTTTATAGTTTTGACACACCTTTCTGCAGTTGTCCCACAGTTGTTGGATAATTTTGTTTATTTTTCTTTTGTTCTTCATCGTCTTTCCCTTTCAGTTTGGGAAGTTTCTGTCCACCTGTCTTCACTCTCACTTCCTGGACCCCCAGAGCGTTGTCACTGCACACCCTTGTCAGAGCCTTTAGCTCATCAACCACGGCCATGTTAAATGTAGTCTGTTCTCATGCTTGGCCTGTATGGGCTGTGCTTGTTCTTGGCACGTCTTCTACATTTTTGTTGAGAGCCAGACAGGTCGTATTGAGTCCTAAATGGGCCTTTGGTATAAGGGGCTGAGTTTTCTGGCTGGAGTTGCTGTGTCAAACGTCTGTAGCGGCTGGAGTCCAGAGGCTTCAGGATCTTCAGGAGCCTCATCTTGTTTCCCTGACCTTCAATTCCCTGTGTTTTCGTTGAGTCCTACAGTTGGAATTGTAGTGGCTGTGCTGGTGTTGGGGGGAGTACTGCTCCCTGGGCTGCTCTGCCCTGTGCTGGGGACAGCTCTGTCATGTCCTCCCAGCTGGATTGGCCCCTGGGAGGATGAGGTGCGGCTATGGTTCATGGGGCCACATGTCCCTCCCCTGCCAGTGGGGCCTTCAGGTCTTCCTGGCAGGTCCCTAAGGAAAAGCACAGGAGGGCTCAGGGCCCTGAGGCTAGTGTGCTTGGCCTCCAGGGTGCAGCAGGCAGTGCTCCTGAGCCTGGTCTTGGACTGAGTCCCCCTGATGGCTGGCTCTCCCTGGTTTCGGGGTTGAGACCTGAGTCTTCTGATGGGTCTAAGAAAAGTCACTGACTTTCAGTTTGTGCAGCTTTTTTTAAAGTTGCTTTGTGCTTTGAGGCTTGATACTAAGATAGCTGCACTGGGTTTTTTGGTGTTGTATATCATTTTATTTTCCCTCATTTTACTTTCAGCTTCTATCTCTTCTCCCATTTAAATGGATCTCCTATGAACACCATAGGAGTCAGGTCTTTTTGTGATGCAGTGAAACACTTTTACCGGTTGGAGTGTTCTGTGTTTAGTTTTAGTGCAATTTCTGACATGTACACGTTCCACCACCTGTTTCCTTGGGACTCCCCTGTTCGGTACCCTTACCCCTTTTGGCTTCACTTGGATGAAAGTGTCTGTTTCACCTCTTCAGCTGACCTCCTCAATTTTCCTTCTACTCATCCTGACACTGCCTGCCCCAGAGACGATACTCTTTCTTGGTTTAACAGACAGAAAGAATCTTGGCACAGCTAGGCGCTGTCCTGGGCACTGTTGGGAGTTAGCAGACGCTCTTGACCTGCCTCTGTTCTGTGTCCTCTCAGCTATCTTCTGTACTTAGTAAACTTCCATTGTATGCATGGAACCTTCTGCCTTCTGTACTTAGTAAACTTCCATTGTATGCATTTCCCTTCATTCTGCATCTTCCCTTCTGGTGTTGGACTGGCTGTGCCAGTGGCCTGCTCCCCTCACAGGAACTGCGTCCAGATAAGCAGAGTGGTGGGCACTGATTTCAGAACCCCCCAAGTGACACCTCGGGTTGAGGACAGGCTCAGCATCCTGATGAGGCCTTGCTTGTTTCCTTATGTTTTTGTAAAGACTGAACTGAACATCAGGCTTCTGAATTAAATGTGCTTTTTATATTTTTATTAGGAAGCTTTCCAAACACACACAAATGAAGTTAAAGAGACAGTATGCTGACTCTCCCCTCTCACTGCCCATGTGTGGCTCAGCGCCTGGTGCTGCCCTTTTGAGGTTATGGGCACAGTGGCCTCAGGCCTTGGGCTCCAGGGCAGTGGCACACGCCCTCACACAGGGATTGCAAATTTGATGGGGTGACAATACTGGCCAGGCTGACATTCCTTGTCCTATCTCTTCTGCAGCTGACCAACTGCTGAAGCCTGTCCTGGCAGCCGGACACTGATGGCAACTTGGGAACCCTGGTTAAATCAGGCTGTGTGTGCTGTGCCATCTGACCCAAGCTGGGACTCCAGCCCCTGTAGATACCATCAAGTCCTACAAGGGTCTGCCAGACTGATAAGATGAGAACAGGATTGAGCTCCTTCTCAGATGTTTCACGCTTGTTGATTTCAAACCTGATGACAAAAGCTCACACTTAAGACATCTCACAGCTGTTAGAATAAGATCTAACTTGTGCTGAAATAACTTGCTTAAACTGTACACACAGTGTAAGTATCATACAAGAAAGAACAAAATGAAGTCATTCAAATAAAGAGCCTTTCTAATCTGAGGCTGAATCATTCTTGTGATGGCTGTTCTGTGCATTACAGAGTGTTCAGCAACATCCCTGATGCCAGCAGCTGTCTCAGCTGTGACAACAAAAAGTGTCTCCAAAGGCCAGCACTCTGGGAGCCTGAGGCAGGTGCATCACCTGAGCTCAGAAGTTTGAGACCAGCTTGAGCAAGAGTGAGACTCTGTCTCTACTAGAAAACCCAGCCAGGCATTGTGGTGGGCACCTCCCAGCTACTTGGGAGGCTGAGGTAGGAGGATTGGATGACCCCAAGAATTTGAGGTTGCTGTGAGCTGTGACACCATGGCACTCTACCCAGGGTGACAGAGTGCGATTCTCTCTCAAATTTGCCCCCATTTGAGAACCACTGTTCTAGTGTATAAAGACAGAAGGACAATGATCCCAGTTGGGTAGTCTCAGACATAAAGGAAAATGCTAAAGAAAGCAATCACTGTGATCATGTAAACAAAAAGAATGATGGCTTATATGTGATTTTTGTTTGTTTTTTGGAGACAGAATCTCACTCAGTCACCTTGGGTACAGTGCCGTGGCATTGTAGCTCATAGCAACCTCAAACTCTTTGGGCTCAAGTGATCCTCTTGCCTCAGCCTCCTGGGTAGCTGAACTTACAGGCACCTGTCACAACGCCTAGCTACTTTTTAGAGATGGGGGTCTCACTCAGCCTGGTCTTGAACTTGTGAGCTCAAGCAATCCTCCCACCTCAGCCTCCCAAAGTGCTGGGATTACAGGGATGAGGCCACTGACTCAGCCCAATACGCAATACGTGTTTTTTTTTTTTTTTTTTTAAGCATTTAGAATTGCTTAACACAGACAGTAGCAGCACATAAATCAGGGCGGAGTTGGTGACTGGATTTAAAGCATCTCAAGTCTGTGTGTTCTGCTGGAATAGAGTGTAAATAATTTACTTATCAGCTTGGCCAAGTATGTGTGTTGAAAATTTTGGGTCACCACCAAAAAAGTTAAATAGGGGAGTTATAACTTCACTAGTAGAGGAGAAATGGAGTAGTAACAATACACTATTAAAAAAGCCAGAATAGCATGGAAAAAAAGGACAAGCTGCAAAAAAAAAAAAAAAATTAGAAAATAGCACACACAATAAATGTAAGTGTATTCAATTCTCCAATAAATGGCAATTTCTCAGCTAAAAGGACAAAGATTAAACTAGATAAAAATATAACTGACATACCTAAAACAAAGTCATAGACAAAATCAAGACAAGACATATTAGTCACATACTTTCATTAAAAGCTGGGCCAGAGTCATTAATATAGGAGGTACTTATGTTAGTATTTTTACAAATAGGGCAAATAGTGTTATTAGAGATCAACATTAATAGAGAGTGATTACAGAATTCAATGGGAAGATAGAGCGTTCGTGCCCTTGTATGTACTTAGTCACAGAATGTATGCTATTAAACATTTAAGAAATTAACCCATCCACCTCCATACTCTACTTTTTTGAAATTGATATCTGATGTACACTTAGTAAGAAATAGTTGAAAAATAAAAGCTTGACCTAGGAGACGCATGCACAATGTAAAGAACAAATGCGTGTATTTTCAAACTTTGATAACACAGGCTCTTTTTTAAAAACACATGTTTTTTATCTCCTAATGTCACATTTAAAAGAAAAAAAAAACATAGCTTAAAAAGAAATGTAATGAAAGTTTGGGTGGTGCCCGTGGCTCATCAAGTAGGGCGCTGGCCCCATATACCGAAGGTTGCGGGTTCAAACCCAGCCTCGGCCGAACTGCAAAACAGAAAAATAGCTGGGCATTGTGGCGGGTGCCTGTAGTCCCAGCTACTCGGGAGGCTGAGGCAAGTGAATCGCCTAAGCCCAGGAGTTGGAGGTTGTTGTGAGCTGTGCGACACCATGGCACTCTACCGAGGACGATAACGTGAGACTCTGTCTCTACCAAAAAAAAAAAAAAAAGAAAGAAATGTAATGAAAGTTAATAAGATACTGTTAATCACAGCAGATGGCATTCGCCTTCAGTGGTTACTTCTGGTACTTCTGGGATTCTGAAGTCCTGAATGTGCATGTCATGTATTTGAGAAGGCAGACTATTAATGTACTGAACATAAGTGGTTAGACTAAAGAGCATGAAGAATAATAATTACAAAAGTAGACTTTATGAGCACAATAAAAAGGTTCACCAAACCCAAACTGTGCTTTGGAGTAAAAACGGCCAGGGTGGCTGCCGAGGTCCTCAGCTGAACAGCAGGAAGTCTCGGCCCTCCTCCAAGTGCAGCGACTGCAGGTTGTCCTCGAAGGCACCCCCTGTGAGGTCCTGTAGGGAGCAGAGGGTTTGGCTCAGGCCTCCGGCAGGGGCCAAGGTCCGGGGTCACCTGTGTACACCCCTCATGTGGTCTCCTGTGAATTCTGTGCCGTTAAAACTAGATGCTTCGGCTCTGTGCCTATAGCTCAAGTGCCTAAGGCGCCAGCCACATACACCAGAGCTGGTGGGTTCGGATCCAGCCCAGGCCTGCCAAACAACGACAACTACAACCAAAAAATAGCCGGGCATTGTGGTGGGCACCTGTAGTCCCAACTACTTGGGAGGCTGAGGCAAGAGAATCGCTTAAGCCCAGGATTTGGAGGTTGCTGTGAGCTGTGATGCCATAGCACTCTACCCAGGGTGACAGATTGAGGCTCTGTCTCAAAAAAAAAAAAAAAAAACAACAAAAAGGCAGTGCCTGTGGCTCAAAGGAGTAGGGCGCCAGTCCCATATGCCGGAGGTGGTGGGTTCAAACCCAGCCCCGGCCAAAAAAAAAACTAGATGCTTCTGTAAAGCAGTATCTTCCATGCAGAGGCTGGAGAGGGCAGTGGCTGGGTCGCTCTTATCACAGGTCCTGCTGGTCACCGTGGGTGGGGGCAGAGGATTCTCTGAGCTGTCCCTGATACCTCACTCCAAAGGGACTTGAAACGAGAGTCCCTTTCGACTAGGGCACTCTGCCCCCTGGCAGGGCCCCTCAGAAATGGCCCTGCAGAGCCGGGCAGACCTATCCACTCCCCCGGGGCTTCTGTTACTCCCCATCAGGAGAAGCCCAGAGAGGCAAGCAGGCTGGTGGCCCTCAGGCCAAGGCCCTGAAGACATGCCCAGCACACTGGGGCGACACAGTCATGGACCTCTGGCAAGATGGGGGAGGAGACCATCTGGCTCCCTGGGCTGGGCTGGGCTCCCTCCAGTCAGAACCATCACTCCTCTCCCCAGACAGCACCTTTTCCTGTTCGGTCTCTGCCCCCTTATCTCTGCCCTTCTAGAGTCTCCAAACACACCTGGGCTTGGGGCCAGCACAGTCCAGAGTCTGGCCCAGTGAGCCTTTACACAAGACTCCATGTAGAGGAAATGTGCTTCTTTAAATCAGAGTAGTTCATTAAGGGAATGAAAAGGTCAGCACATTTGCCAAACAAAACCAAGCAGAACTGGGGGACATGCAGGAGCTGAGTGAGGAAAGGCCTAGTGGGCAATATTGTGAGTAAATCCAAGTGTCCGAGAGATAAGGACAGCCTCAAGAACCTGGCATACCTTAAAATCAAGATAAGGACAGCCTCAAGAACCTGGCATACCTTAAAATCACAGAGAGAGCTGGTGGGAACTGAGTGTGCCCAGCCCAGTGTAGGTGAGCCCACATGGCCTGGGCCCTGGGCCCTGCCTCTTGGGTGTGTCACCGGCCAGCCACTTCGCTGGGCACAGTGCCCTGGGGCAGGCACATTCGGAAATAACCTCAACAGAGGTTGGCAAGCCATGGCCTATGGGGCAGAGCTGGTCAGCTGGCCACTGTTGCAGTCTCCCTGGGACACGGAGGATGTGCAGCTGCAAAGCCCACTGCGGGGAACCTGCCCACTGAGCAGCCTGTGGCCAAGTCAGCCTCCTGGGCACCTCGTGCATGGCCAGTTAGAGTCACAGAGTTTAGTTTTGGCAGTTTTTGTAGTCCATGTGGATGCAACCAAGTGCTTTTTCTCAAGTCTGGCTTCTCAGTCTGTGCACATGGTGCTTGTGACTGTCCCACATCCCCCCACCTGTCATGAAAGCTGCCCACTGGCTGTGCCAGGCCCAGGACCTGTGGGAGGTGGTGCCCGCTTTGCTGCAGGACAATGCTACGGTGTCCTGTGGCCTAGCCGCCATGTTTTGTCCTCTAGGCTTTGTGGTTGCATTTCTGGAGCACAGGCAGAGATTTAGCACAATCATCAGGGCACTGGGTTCAGGGTGGTAAACAAGCACTGGCTTCAGCTTGGTCTCCAGCTGCATCAGCCCTCAGAAGAGAGTCAGCCCATCCTTTGAAGCTTTGAGGCTGAGCCCTGACTTCTCTGCAGCTGTGCAAGGCCCATGTGGCATCTTCCCCTGGAGGCTGTTGTTTACCTTGAAGACCTATTGTTTACTGTGATGGCTTTACCGGGGATCTCAGCTAGACTTTCTGGATAACTTGCTATGGCTTCTCCAGCAGCCCCTGCTACCTCTCCCTTTCCCTTTATGTTACAGGGACGGGTCTTCCCTAAAGCTCTGGAAACAGCCCCTGCAGCATCCTTCCCTCCCGCAGCCTTCACAGAACTGGAGTCGGCCTTGTTCTGCACGAGGCTGTGGCTGCAGGGAGTGTCATGGTTGGTTTGGTCCTCCATGCAGACCACTCAGATCTCTCTGTGTCAGCAGTAAGGCTGTTTCACTTTCTTACTGCCCTATGTTCATTGAGTGACACTTTTATTTTCTGTCAAGAGTTTTTCCTTTTTTTCCACAACTTGGCTGTTTGGCATAAGAGGCCCAGCTTTTGGCTGGACTTGGCTTCCGACATGCCTTTCTCACTAAGCTTCATCATTTCTGGCTTTGATTTAAAGTGAGATTTGTGACTCTTCCTTCTAGTTGAACACTTAAAAGGCCACTGCAGGGTTACTGACTGGCCTAATTTCAATGTTGCTGGTGGGGGGAAGAGACGGAGCAGCCAATCATGGAGTGGTCAGAGCACACAGCACTTGTAGTCTGTGTCACCTCTAAGTAATTATGATAATAACATCAAGTAATTACGATAATAACCACAGATCACTGTAACAGACAAGTTAACAATGAGAAAATCTGAAATACCACGAGGACTAATTACTAAAACGTAACACAGAGGCATGAAATGAGCATGTGCTGGTGGGGAAAGGGCACCAACAGACCTGCCAAATGCAGGGTTGAAAACAACCTCCAATTTGTTAAAAACAAAATGTGTAGAGTGCTTAAAGTGAGGTCTGGTGCCTGTAATTGCCAAAAATAGTTGGGCCTGATTAGGGTTTGAAGGAGGTTACAGAGGCTGCAGGAAGGAGGGAGAGAGTTATGGCCTCTGGATGGGCACATTGGAAAGGACCCTGGAGAGAGATGAGGAATTGTGGGGGGTATGACCCAGTGAGCCAAGTAGGCTGCTCCTGGAAATGCAGCTACTAGCCTGATCACTGATCACTGACCTCTAGCCCCTGAACAATCCCCCATAAAACAGACAAGGATCTTGGCAAAGAGCAGTGTGCAGGGGGGGGTGGGGGGGGCACTAACACTGCAAGACATGCAGACACCGCCACATGGCCTCTAGCAAAATAACAGTGATTACTGATGCTGAGTAAAGGAAACGGGATTTCTGGAACAACAGAGGTATCAGTGACACCAGGATGGCCTGAGGGATACCCCTGGGGATGCTGACAGGTTGGGGGTCGGGGGCAGTGCTCACAGCTGCATGGCCTTTGTGTGCACCTCCTCTCACGAGTGAGGGGAACCTTTTTCACTCTCCTAGAAAAACCTTTGTTTATCTAAGGTTCACCTTTCACCTTCAATAAAACACACCCTTTACTTGGAGTAAACCCTGCTTCTATCCAGCTATCTTGGAGCCCCCGCGTCTCGTCTATCCTCCCCAGCTCCTTGCTCCCCCTTTTGACTCAGCTGAACTTGCTGGTTCTGCAGGGCGACTCCAACCTAGTCCACTGAGCAGTGCAGAGGGGAGCTCTCACCGCTAAGAGTGCCACAAAGTTTTATTTTAGTTTTGACTATTTTCCAGCTTGGGCCTGTATTAGTTACCTATTGCCGTGTGACAAGTCACCACAAACTGAGCCATCCTACCTCAATACATGGATCTTTCCTGTGGAGTGGGAACCCGAGCCCAGCCCTGGCCAGGATATGGATGCTGCCTGTGTCCACCCATCAGCCACCGAACCAGCACAGCTCAGGGCTTGCACATGTGTGGACGCTGCCCCACCCCTACAGGACTGGCAGGGCAGTGGCTCCATCCCTGGGCACAGAATGGGAGCCACAGGCCAGGCTCCTGGTCAGGCACCGTGGGAAAGGCTATGCTTTGTGTCTACTTTGCAGATGTCTGGAATTTTCCATGACAAAAAGATTTCAAAAAGAAATTCTTAAACCAGGAACAGAAAGGTAGTTCCTTCACTTGACAAAAGGCATTTACAAAAATAAACAATTCACCACCATTAGAAAGGAGAGATTCTGCAGAAATAAGGTTGGGGGTGGGGCATGCAGCCCCTACTCTGGAAGGACAGGTAGGAGGAAACCAAAGTGTCCTCCTGATCCCTGGAGCTGGTAGTAAGACCTGCATGATGTCAGGGTCAGGTGTGTGGCCAGCAGTGAGCAAAAGATGTGGCTGTCAGACACTGCGTACATAACAGCAGAAGCTACTAGGGTGCCAGCAACGAGCAGTCCAAGGGGCCTCAATGTCTGCAGTGAGGCCCCTCTGTGCCCATCAGATCCCACCAGGGGGATCCAGTGGCTTAGAGGCTGAGCTCACCATGATGAGAGGCCTACTGGCGGGGCCTTGGCCCAGGCCACACCACACAGGCAGCCATCTGGCCTTTGCTGCCCAAACAGAGGTCACTTCCAGGTGAGCTGCAGGCTCTTCACGCCAGTACACAATTCCATGTGAGAGTCTGTGTCTCTCTGATAAATACCGTTACTCTGAAAATAGGGTCTAAGAGAGCCTCTGAAAAGACAACGAGGAGGAAACACATGGTACACACAACACCACAGACTATCATCCAGAACAGATGAGAGCTCCTAAAAGTCAGAAAGACCACACCTGCCCGAGCAGGAAGCTGGTGTCCCAGGATCACCAAGCACCCTGCCAACCTAGACCTGTAGGAAGGGGGCTGATCTCAGAGACAGTGGATTTGCTCACAATGTGGTTGGCCAAGAAAGCTGAAATAACCCAGAAGCCCACTGCAGGGTGTCACTAGCACGCTGCGGGTGTCCATAGATACAGCCGCCCTTTGTTGGTGGAGGTGACCACTGCCCTCATGGTATCTGCCATGCTTTACCTATAGGGACTTTACGGGGTTTGTAAGCACCCAGTACCACTGACAAGGGCCTCAGATGCGGACTTGGACCCAGGGTTTTGCACATTTCTGATAAATGTTAGTTTTATAAGGTGTTTAAAGGCTGAAGAGAATCCAGCACACTAAGAACCTTGCGCTGCCTCTTGCCCCCAGGGCAGATAGGAGGGCTGGCCTTAAGGGTGTGGGTGATGGCGGCTGAATGGGGGTCCCACGGTCATCGTGCAGCCACAGTGGAAGTCCATGGGACAGAGCCCAAGACCCTTGCCAACCCCAAGGCCAGGCCGACACTCACCAGCTTCATGCAGATGATGAAGGGTGGCCGGGCTTCTCGGAAGTGCAGGACAGGAACCCGGGGCTTGGGCCTCTCCTGGGAGAGAGGAGGTGACCGTTAGCCCTGCCCTGAATCACTGTGGCCATCCAGGGCTGGACTAGGCTTCCACCATCCCCTGCTTGGCCACCTCACAGGTGCCTGAGAACCAACCAGGATGGTCCAATCTTGGGGCCGAGGAACACACATGGGTCCCCAAGGGATGGGCTTGCTGGGCGGCCCCTCCCCCCAGGCCAGGGGCAGGGTGCATGTCCCACACACACCTCAGAGTCCTCGTGGCAGTAGAAGCCCTTCTGGATCTTGTTCTCATCCACATCACAGAAAGCGGCCACCTGGCGGAGCACAGGGCAGCAGCTGGGATGGGGCCTTTTGGGGGGTGGGGTGTAGCGGGGCAGGGGCCTACCTTTTGGCGATTGGCAGCAGTCAGGCTGCGGTACAGCCTGCGGCCCTGCTTGCCTGCATTCCAGATGGTGAAGGTTGCCCAGTGAGGCAGAGCCCATTCTTCCAGGAAGTGAACGCGGTGGGTCCAGATGGTAGCCCTGTGTGGATAAGGGGATGATGGGTAGGCTCATGCAGGGGAAACATTCCCAGCCCCAGGCCTCGGACAGCCCCCCTGGACATTCACTGCTCATCTCTAAGAGAAATGCACCAGCCAGACACACATCACACCAGACAAAATACCATCAGGTACAGCAATACCCAGGAAGATGCCATCTCTAAGGACAGAGGACAGTGGACTCACACACTTCAGTTCTAATAAACTGGCAAGACCTCAGCCAGGAAACAGGCTCAGATGAGAAAAGCTCTTTAATGTGTGTGCCCTTATAAGGTCAATCAGTCTCCCATTTCGTGAAGGCAAGTTTAAAGTCTTTTGTAGAAAGGAAAAATCCTGGTGGGATTTTCCAGGCTATTCCCTTAAGAGAATTAACTGCCTGCAAACGGGTCGGTAAAAGGATTATTACTTAGCATAAGAATAACTTTGGTAAAGTAGTTATCAGTTAAGCCAGTTAAACCTTAGCTGATAAGGATAGTTTGTTTGTTTGTTTGTTTTAGACAAAGCCTCAAGCTGTCACCCTGGATAGAGTGCTGTGGCATCACAGCTCATAGCAATCTCCAGTTCCTGGGCTCAAGAAAGTCTCTTGCCTCTGCCTCCCAAGTAGCTGGGACTACAGGCGCCTGCTACAACGCCCGGCCATTTTTTGCTTGCAGCCATCATTGTTGTTTGGCAGGCCCAGGCTGGATTCGAACCTGTCAGCTCAGGTGTACATGGCTGGTGCCTTAGCCCGCTGAGCCACAGGCGCCAAGCTGATAAGGATAGTTTTACATAATAAGTGGTTATCAGTTAGTCCGATTTATCCATAGACCTGTAAGTACCAGGCAGTAAAAGGCCTGGGGCCAGGTTTAAGTCATATGTTTATTGATTAAGTCATAAGGTTAAGTCATGTGCTTGTTGATTAAGTTATGTGCCTATATAAGCCTTGTTGGAAGAAATTAATTTGCTGTAATGCCAGAGCGAACTTCAGCCATCAATCATTCCATCTGTGGTGCTACCTCTGTGTCATCGATTAAGGGGGCTGAGTGGCAGCAATATTCTGCTCTGATCTTCATTATTTCTTTTCTTCAACTAATTTTTTGGCTTGGATTGTTCTTCTTCTAGTTCTATGAGGTACACCATCAGATCCTTTATTTAAATTAGTTCTACTTTTTTAATGTAGACATTTGTTGCTACAAACCTCTATCTTAGCACTTTTCTGTATTCCATAGGTTTCAGTATGTTATGTTTTGATTTTCATTTGTTTCAAGAAACTTTTTGATTTACTCCTTAATATCTTCCTTGGCCCAGTGGTCTTTCAAGAGCATGTTGTTTAATTTTTACATATTTGTACAGTTTCCATAGTTGCCTCTTCTTATTAATTTATAGTTTTATTCCATCGTGGAAACAAAGAATATTTGATATGATTTTTATTTTTAAACATTTGCTGAGACTTGTTTCGTGTCCTAACGTATGATCTATCCTGGAGAATATTCCATGTGCTTATGAGAAAAATGCATATTCTGTAGCTGTTGGATGAAATGTTTTGTGAATGTCTTCTAGGTTCATTAGGTCTAAAGTGCAGTTTATCACTTCTTTTATTTTAAGAGACAAGGTTTTCCTCTGTCACCCAATCTGGGGTGCAGTGGCATAATCATAACTCACTACAACTCAAACTCCTGGGTTCAAGCTTTCCTCCCACCTCAGCCTCTGGAGTGGCTAGGACTATAGGAGCATACTGTCGTGTCTGGCTAATTTTTTAACTTTTTGTTTTGTAGAGATGAGATCTCATTATGTTTCCCAGCCTATTCTTGAACACCTGTCCTCAAGTGATCCTCCCATTTTTGCCTCCTAAAGTGCTGGGATTACAGGTCTGAGCCACCACACTTGGCCTAAAGTGCAATTTCTTTGTTAATTTTCTGTCTAGATTAGCTCGCTAAAGCTTAGAATGGAATGTTGACATCCCTAACTATTATTGTATTAAAGTCTGTGTCTCTCTTTAGATCTTATAATATATGATTTATGTATCTGAGTACTCCAGTATTGGGTACTTGTTATTTTTAAAATTGTTATATCCTCTTGCTTAATTGATTCATTTTTCCATTACATAATGATCTTCTTCATAATGTCTCTTTTTATTGACTATGACTTAATGTCTATATTATCTGATACGAGTTTTGCTACTCATGCTCTCTTTTTGTTTCTGTTTGCATAGAATATCTTTTTCCATCCCTTTACTTTTGATCTGTATGAGTCTTTACAAGTGAGATTAGTCTCTGGTCAGTAGCATACAGTTGGGTCATGATTTTTAATCATTTAGCCAATCTATGTCTTTTCAAATAGAGTAATATAAAAAGTCCTAACAGTCTCCTACCTCCATCTCTAGGTGATGCTTCTTTCTATTCTAATTCAGTTGAAATCCCATGAGAATCATTTGGAACATAAAGACTAACAGTAAACCTTATAATAGTAACAAGGAAGAAATGTGGAGAAAAAAGATTTATATTTAGATATCAGTCAAGGAAAAATATACATAGTCACTTTACCCCATTTCTGTAACTGGCACTCAAGCTGTAGTTATTATAGCTTCTTACATCATACATTCCAGTCCCCTTCATTCTCAACCAGTATGTCAGCTGACGCAGAATCAGTTCTTTGAGGTAACCAAACCTTCATTCCTGAAAATTCTGATCCCTATTGGTCTTCCTTTAATTTTCTATTGGCTTTTTTTCCTATTGGACATTTAAGTACAAAGAGACACCCTAAAGAATCCACCAAGTTCTATTGTGTCTTAGCAATAAACACAATAATCTCCTATGTAATTGCAATCACTCCAGCCAATACAATAACCTCCTTTGCCTGTTAGTTCAGTAACATACAAAGTCCAAATTGGCCAGTTGTAGTTTCAACTTACAAATAAGGGCATAAATCCATTATGTTCCTTAAGGGAAGCATTCCTCCCTTGGAAACTAAGACATCTAAGCAGAACCTAATCAAAGATAAGAAGCAAAAATTCTATTAAATAGATCATGCTTCCACTTCTATATCTTCACTGCTAGACCTGAATGTTCTGGCTGTGGAAAAAATAGCATATATATTGATCACTGGTTTAAAAAAAAAAAATCCACACATCCTATTGTATATACCCACACCTTTACAGTGTTCTCTTCCAACTTATACTGTCTTCAGTAGGCTCTTCAACAATATGCTGTTCTCTCAGGCCAGTGGTTTCTG
>CAUYRH010125308.1:0-15873 GCA_963574655.1 Perodicticus potto | reverse complement strand
TCAATATCTTTATATAGTGATTAAGAAAATGCTATGAGGGCTATCTCTCACAGTACGATCAAAATGTTTCTGATTGTATATGAAGCACATTCTGCCCTATGATTGCACCAATGTACACAATTATGATTTAATAAAATTATTTTAAAAATCTATTAAAATAATAAAACTATCCAAATTAAACTACAGCTTATCCCAAAGGTCACCATACATACATAGGGAAAATGGGAAATTGTAGCTAAATGTACCTTTATTTACAAAATATTCATTACAAAATTTTATAAAATATTTCTCTACATGTTGACATGAGTATTAAAAATATAAAATATAATATGACTTTGTTCATTTTCCTACAAATGATGACCTTTGGAGAACCCTGCATATTTCTCTTCAATAGAATCATTAAATATTCTATTTACTACAAATACAACATAATTTTTCTAAACAGTAACTTATATGACTGCATTATATTCCCTAATAAATAAAGATGCACATTATTTCACTATATGTCTGCAAACGTGTAACAAACGGTCATCAATAATCACTTTCAAATGAGCCTACTTTTCACGTCATCCACAGAACTTCCAATAATTCACTATAGGAACACAGGAAATTACAGACAATCCTCACATTAAGTCTGCATTGAATTTGCACCATTTTATAAACTAGAGGTCCAGCTTCTGTTGTAAATATCTTTCTAACTCATCAATATTAATTTTACTATTTTGACTAACAATATGCAGTCATGTGCACACATAATTCCTAACTTTAGATAGCTGTTTTTGTTATATTTTAACACTATATTCCCTCCAGATTAAAATTATGCAGACTTGTTTTTCCTCCAAGGAATTTAGTTCCAAAAAACAGTTATGGTACAAGCATTTTCTGTAAGCTATTTTCATAATGAGTACAAGCTTTGCATAAAATCAGAATGTAATAATGCAACTTACATATTTTACTAAGAAAGAGTTCATTAAGGTGATATAGGTCACTTCCAGGAAAAACCTCAGTACCAAACAGCTGTCCAAATGTCCACAATGAACAGGACCAGGCCTTTCCGAACCATAAAAGTCAAATATTCAGCAGCCTGCCGCAGGTTAAAGTTCTGTGAACGAAGGATCACCAATCACAGTGGAGAACCCCGGTTTCTCATTTTCCTCCCTTATCTTAGCAATAAAAACACCTTAACAATATTGAAACACGTGCAGTTGAAAATCCCAAATCATACCCAGCCTTGCAGAATCAGTATTGAGACTCAAAAATGTGACTACCAACAGTCTCTGGAGACGGGCCCAGAGCCTAAAATAAACTTTCTCATATTTATTATTACTATGTATCATACAAAGGATCATCAGATGTGGTCAATCTTTAAAATCATACAGTTTGACCAGCTAGGAAGCATCATATATGCTGATAAAAACTCCAATTGTGTGTGGATATGCGTGTGTGTGTGGAATGAGAACTCTGACTTCTACATGTACATTCCACCTGAGCTCAGCCTTATCATCCACAAAATAACAGAAGAAAAATAAAGGGTTTTTTCTTGCGAGTCAGTTACGAAACACAGCGATAGCCTCCAGGGCCGTACCGCTTTATTAAAAAGCTGGTTACAAGTATTAACGTCAGCGCAATCTGGAGAGCGCTAGTGCGTGTAGGAAAAGCTGCAGATAAGTCCTGTCATTTCTGTGTTGCTAGGAACAGTAATTTTTTCAGAGGGAAAGGATTAGTAACTGAGAATTAGCAACTGAAAAGTAAAAACAGAATTCCCCGTCCAAATAAAAGGCTTAAATAACCCTTCTTCTCCAAAACAGTCAATTTTTTTTCAATAGTAAAGTGTCAGACAGAATATGGACTCTCCTTACGATACCAAAAGAAATGTTCACGAAATATTCAGGTGTCTTTTAAATACCTAGATATCACTAGAAAACCTAATAAAACATCACACTTTACACTTATATTAGCATTTTTATATTATTTAAATGATTTATTTCAACTTGGCTGTGTGTCTTTATTTGCCTTTTTTTTCCTTTGTACAAATTTTTGCTTTTACTTTTTGCTTTCTTTGGGGAAGACGATTATAAGTCTCAGATCTTCAATTCTACAAATTCCTTTCCACAGTTCCACAATAACTCAATTCTACAGCCACTGGTCTACAATTCCTTCTATAAAAATAGAAGAAAATAAGGCTTACTTCCCAACCTCACCATGAAAATATGAACTCGGAAGCAAGTCAGAACAGATCTGTGTATTTTTTTTATTTTAGGATATTAGAGGGTACGGACTATTTTTTTTTTTGATACATTTTGGTTTTGTACAGATTGAGTCAAAGTTATAGTGTGCCCTTCACCCCAATAACGTGTACTGCACCCAATGGTTGTGAACTTGCCCACGGCCTCCTCCCCACCTCCCAGCACAGTTTTCATTGAGATTTACTTCCATATGGGCACTGAAGTGCTGATCGATTAGTCCCCATCTGGGACTGAGTACAGGTGTTTGTCCCTCCATTTTTGTGACATTTCACTCAGGAAAATGGTTTCTAGTGCCCTATATTTTTATTTTTTGATGCGGGAAACATTGTGATGAATGTTTTCATAGATAGATAAATGAAAGGCAGGAATTAGACCTATAAAGTTAACCTTCCAGAAATTTAAAACTGCAAATACCCCCTGACTGCTGCTCTCTGTGGCCTGGCTTCGGTTCCCAGGCACAGAGTCAGTCACCCAGGACATGGAGCCACAGCGGCATCTCAGCACTGACACAGATGTAGGGCGGATGGTGAGAGAAAGAGATGAGAGGGATTCGTTCTCTTTTTATAACCTCACTCCTCTCTTTTAAAAAGCTGGAAAATAGTGAAGCTAAGCTATTTTTCCTGCTGGCACCCAAAGAGCAATTATCTTGTCTCGCACCTGCCTCCGCAGAATAGGGCTTACAACAGTTACGTTAGGGGCTCATACATCATGTCACTGAAGTCATCAGATGGGCTCACTTTCTGTTAGAATATGGAAATGGAAAAATTTAAAGTCTCAAAATATTATTCAAAAAATCAATTTAGAGAATTTCTCCTTCACCAAGCCAAATATTATCTTAGAAAGGATTTAGGACGGTCTGTACTGCCTAGCCATTGTCAAGAATCACTGGGGAATGAGAACCAGCAGTCTCCATGATTGCGCCCCTCAGAAATATTAATGATCAGAGGCAATCACTTAAGGGAAGAAATAATGAATTTCTACTAATTGAATGCGTCAGCATTACCAACTTCAATGCCCACTCAGAAACATTAAAGCCTGAATGACACAAATTTTCTACAAATGTTGTAAGTTTTAAGTTGCTTAGGTAGGTACATTACAAAGCACGTACTCTAGTAATGAACAAAGCCATCTTGGAAGCCTCAATCACAAAGGAAGCAGAGTGATTTTGTGCCGCAGTTTCCACAGCGAGGATTAGTTTATGCGATCTGTGGACGCCCTTGTTAAATGGCCTCTGGGCTCCGTGCTGGTCCTTCGTCCTCTGGGCCGACTCCTTCCTACTACTTCATGACAGCCTGTTACCCTCTCTGCTTCATCTGTGACCCTAATGGCAAATCCCTAATGGCATAGGGACAGGAAAGAATCAACACAGAGATTTCTTTAAAGATATGTTTTGTTTATTTTCTGCAAATCACTAATCTGGTGCTCTCATTATGAGTGGAAGGGGACGGGGATGGCCTCTGATCCTTCCCCCTGGACAAACCCAATGCATCACCAAAGTTAGGAGCACGCCCAGACACAGCTTCCCGGGGCTTTAGCACCCCTTGGACAAATGGCCCCCAGAAGCTACGGAGGTGAGGAGGACACTCAGACTGTATTCTGATGGACAGACAATTCCCAAGGACACAGGGACAGCAAACAAGAAATGCTTCCCCTTCTCGCAACTCCAGCTAACACATGTCAAGCTGCTCCTCAGTACCAGGTAGCATGTAAGCAAGGTCCTTACAGGTGTATGTGGAGTCCAAATTCCTGCTTTTTATACTGGGGAAAAGGGAAACAAGTAATATTACATATTCCTACTCAGGACTCAGCTGGTCCCTTGGGGAGTTCGAATTTTAGTTCATCCACACGACAAGAACAACGCCAACAGTGACCATGTGTGCTGCCTCGGTTCCAACACGCACACCCATGGTATTCACCACTAACTTGCAAAGGTTTGCTGACCCATTTTAAAATAAATATGCCTTTATTAGGATTAAATACAATGCTTCTCATTGTCCATGCACACGTGTTAAGTTCTTCCTAATATTGACAACGTTGCAAGGTGCCCTTATTCCTGAAGACATTTATATGTTCACCCCACTCACTTGTCTTGAAAGTAATATTAATTCACCCATTCATTTATTCTTTCACGAATCATCTCAGCAATGGACTAGAGCAGCGGTTCTCAACCTGTGGGTCGCGACCCCTTTGGGATCAAACAACCCTTTCACAGGAGTTGCCTAAGACTATCCTGCATATCAGATATTTACATTATAATTCATAACAGTAGCAAAATTATAGTTAGGAAGTAGCAATGAAAATAATTTTAAGGTTGGGGGTCACCACAACATGAGGAACTGTATTAAAGGGTCACGGCATTAGGAAGGTTGAGAACCCTGGAGTAGAGGAAATTCCAAAGATACAGAAGGCAGTTTCTTTTAAAAGATATTTACTACTTGTGTCACTTTATTTTAAGAACATTATTGGGGAATCTGAGGTTAAAAGGTGTATTAAATTAGGTATGACAACAGCAATGGGTTGCACAGAAGTCTTAATCTCTTTCCAACACTGACACAAATGGCAGTTTTTTTAAGAAAACCTTAAAGGATATAATGATTTCTAAACAGACAAGAAAAGTGTGTACGAGAGAAAGAATATTCTGCTAAACTCACCAAATACATACCGACAAAAACAGGCATTAAAGCAGACCAGCTAAGGGCAGTGCCTGTGGCTCATCGAGTAGGGCGCCAGCCCCATATACCGAAGGTGGCGGGTTCAAACCCGGCCTCTGCCAAACTGCCAAACAGAAAAATAGCCAGGTGTTGTGGCAGATGCCTGTGGTCCCAGCTACTTGGGAGGCTGAGGCAAGAGAATCACCTAAGCCAAGGAGATGGAGATTGCTGTGAGCTGTGATGCCATGGCACTCTACCTAGGGCAACAAAGTGAGACTCTGTCTCTACAAAAAAAATTAAAAAATAAAAAAAATAAAGTAGACCAGCTAAGAGCAATAACCGCAAAAGCAAATATCGTTAACAACCTGGCCCTTCCCTTCCACTTCATTTAACTGAAACCCAAAAGCCATTGGTACCTGCTCTTTGCTTGGGGAGTTTACATTGATGGAGAGAGTGGTGTAGCTTTATTCTCTAGTCTCTGCTAGTAGTTATAGCTATACTTAAAGTAAAAAAAAAAAAAAAAAAGGAATTATCCAATGAGTTAAGGATGATATGAGTCAAATTTAGAAGTCATTTGCAATTCAAAAATGAAAATAGCATCTCAATTTCCCAATTAAAAAGAAAATCCCCTAAATGCCTTGGACTCTGAACGCCTCACTTGCTAAAGGCTAAAAAGCCCTGCGTATCACTGTCATGTGTTGCAGTTCACGCTTTATTATTTACTTTCTCTGCTTTTTGTTTCTCCTGTTCATAATTGCAGAGGCAGCGTCTGGTTCAGCATAGTCTGGTTGACCAGCTTCTACTTATAAAACAGAATGTTTCGACAGCACCAAATTTCAACAGAACTTGAACACCTGAAATAAATTGGTACAACCCACCAAATCTAAATGCCCTTGCATAATTAATGTGAAGATGCAAATTGGAAGGGGTGTTACTCAAATAAAAGGGGGGGAAAGTCGTTCAGTAAGATGTATTGAGTCTATTGTGGACAGACACAGTTCAAAGTGCCGGGATGCCGTGAGGAAGGGAACAGGGCCCCTCCCAGGAGGCTGGAGCCCAGTGATCGGAGGGTGATACCCGCTATGGAAGAACTAAAGGAAAGCAAGATGACCGGCCACTGGGAGAAGGGAGCGGCATTTGTAGGTCAAGAAGGAAACAATCTTTGAAGATCCAGGGGGAGTTTAGCATGTGGACAGGGCCTCAGAGCAAGGGCAAGAACAACGTCTCAAAATAAGCAGAGAGAGGAGGCTGGAGAACCACCACGTGGGCCTCACAAGCCTGAATAAGGAGAGGGATTTTCTTCTAGGTGACATGGGGAGCTGTGGGGGCGTTTAAGCAGGAGAGTAAGGTGATCTAACTTACCCTTCTGAAATGTTACTCCCTAGAGAATGGATTAGTGGGGGAAACGATCCAAGGGAGGATTATAAAGAAAGATGACTTTGACCTTGACTGAGATGGTCAGAGAAAGAGAGGAGACAGATGTGGGGCACATTTTAAGGGCAGGGTTAAATCACGACTGTAGGAGACTGAGCACCAAGCTTGTAGAAGTGGTCACCGGTTCCTTAGGGAGGCGTTGGGAGTGGGACAATCTCCGGGCCAGCATGGAGATGTTTTGCAGTCCAGAGACAAGCCCTCAAGCAACTGCAGTCATTAATGAGTTGAGATCAGTGGCTTGTGATCAAGCAGGTGTTGTACCTTGAACATTTGTGGTGCACAGGGTGGGAGTCAAGCCTGTGGGGAAAGAGCACGTAGTGACTATTAAGCATGTGATCCTACTACGTGGGCCCCCAAACCTCTTGTGTAATGCTTCAATAAAAGGCCACAGCAGAGGTTATTCGGGGCTTTCCCTATACCTATGGGAAGCCCATCTCTTGCAAGCAGGTACTTCTAGTCCATGTCCTGGCTGTTTTATTCGCACAGTGATGGGGTGCCACAACTGGTGAGTGGAATGAATATATGGAGGAAGGCTGACTTCTAGACGTTTGGGTTGAGCAACCAGGTACGTGACAGTGCCAGCACTGAGATGGGAAGGTGGGGAAAAGAAAGCTTGAGAGGCTGGTGGGGATGCGGTCTGGTTTGGCTGAGCTGGTTTGAGATGCCCAGGCACATGAGGCCTTAGTGTTTTATTAAGAACACACCTGTGATCTGATCTAGCCTGATATTTGTGAGAATTATTAGCATCTGACAGGCAAGGAGACTAAACCTCTTTCATTACGTTTTAGGCACTACCTTGCCAGACCCATTGTTGTCTGAATATTCTGGCTTTGACAAAGCTGACTCTCCAGAGAGAGGGGGGTACACTAAAACATAAAATGAGTGTGAGGCCCTTGTGCAAAGGCATCTGTGTCCTCAACATGGAAAACAGCCCACTCCAAAGATTAAAATGCTTTAATCGAACCACGGCGGGGCAAAGTGAAAATGAGCAAGTCCCCATCACCTAACAGCTGACTTTCACTCAAGATGAGGACGATTCACTTAGAGAGAGAAAAATCAGTGTGAGGACACAGTTACTGGGTGATAACAGCAAGACCATCAACCTGAAAAAAGTTTTTGCTCCTTTCCTAGGCCACTGACACCTTCAAAATCCCTTCTCCATGATTAGCACAGAGGACAGAGGACAGCTAAAATGAATAAAACTAAAATATTGCTTCCGCTACCAGGAAGTGCTGTGCCCATTCCATGGTGCTACGGAAACTGAAAGCAGGCAACAGGTCAGGGCCAGGAGCAAGGCCAGGAGCAGAGACGGGAACTGCGGACACCGCATCCCGATGCTCCCCGGACACGGCACTGCCACCGGGGTGCTGCTCCCTCCGGTCCCATGCATTTTACACGTCTTCTCTTCCCCCATTTAGTCTTCACGTCGAGCCTGTGAGGTGGTGTAATGACACAGAAGTGAAAACTCATGTTCAGAAAAGGCAATTTGTATGGTACAGAAGCCCGCAAGTGCCAGAGCCCAGATTTGACTTCAGGTTTATTTAACTGCAAACTTCGGGTGAGCGCCTCCCGATTTTTGGTAATTTGCTGAATACATTTCGGATTACAGAATAGGTGCCCAGGACAGTTTTAGTTATCTGCCATGATAAAGTGGCAGGCCCGGAGCCAGGTGGACTCAGACAGCACCCAGATCGTCCTACACCAGAAGTACATGGATGAAAATGAACCCTTTTATCCAGGGGCCAGAGAGCTAATGAGATGCGACAGCCCTCCCACGTACGCAGGGCCATTGTGACTCCGTTAGTTTAAACGTAACTGTACGTGTGCTGAACATGAGTTCGGTGTGTAAGCTTCCTTTCAGCTGACCGACCTGCCTAGCACAGCATTAAACACCTATTTCTTACTAAATATATAACAATTTATGTAACAAAAATTTAAGTTTCATATGTGTCATTATCCTTTTCCTTCCTAGAGTTAACATACACACAAGGAACAAGATACTGTCTAGGAAAGTTGAGATCAATTTGGAGACTGTGCCCAGATGGGGCACAGACCCCCAGGCACTACCACGTTCCAGCCGGCAGGATATCACAGCCACAGAGTTGTACCGGCATACATCATTAACTAATGTACTTTTGCATTGCAAAAATTCCAATGCTTAATCTTGCTTAATCTTGAAATTAAAGGGTTTATTTAAAAGGAAGGATTTTTTCTAAATGCCCCAAGTTCTAATCTCTAATGCAATTTAATTGTTTGGGAAGTGACATGTCTTATGAGCTAATATGTAATTTATAAAAATTATCAAGTAGGGATAAATTTATTAACTTTGGAACATTTGCAGCAACATTACATATGCTAAAGTTTTTTCAAAGCTAACAAATACAACAAGATACAATGCCTTGAAAATAAGAAAGCCTATTTTACTCTTACTTCTGAAGCCACATCTTCAATCATCAATCTATTTTCACAGAAGGCAGCACGAAGCGAGCTAATAAATGCAGTATTCACATCTAGCAATCCAGAATCCTTTTATCTGCATGAATTTTAAATATTTAATGACTACGGGAAACTTGTCACAGATGAAAGATGGACATAGCATTGTTACACTTTCAGATTCTAAGCACTACCACACTCTTGTTAATTATCATTAAATGACTGTACATAGTAACAGCTATCACTTGAGTTCTTGATACTATGTGCCAAACACTATTTACATGATATGTCATTTCATATGTAAACCGCTCAATGTACTATGTGTTCCATTAATAGAGAAGTAAGCAAAACCAGTGCCCATAACATTGGACATACAAGCATACTTCCTACCCACTGAAAATAACTGTTCTCTGATAGGAATAAATTGGTAGGTGGGACATGGACGCCAAGCTAGAGGGCATACAACCTCAGACTCCCTTGCGGCTGGTGTGGCCGTGTGTCTAAGCTCTTAACAATGGCGTATGGGTGACACCAACATGTGCAAATTCCACCATTCCTTGAATGAAAGTCCCTGGACCCACATTAGACTCCCTCCCTTCTTGTAACTAGAATGGCTATTTCAGCTCTGCTCCTCAAAGCCGCCAGCTAGATAAAAAACATTTAATGTTCAGAAGCATTCTCTCTTCATTACATGCCTTTTCTTTAACAGACCCTAGACTACTATTTAACCATTTGTTAAACTGCTCTACTTGTTACCCTAACTAGCAGGTCATATATTTCTATGCACACACATGAGCACACAAATATTCATGTGTTTTATAGTCAATTACCAACAAAAGCTTTTGTTTTCATTCCTACAGGCTTATTAATCCATTAAATTATTTAAGGATAAAGGCTGGGTGTGGTGGCTCCTGGATGTAATCCCAGCATTTGGGGAGGCCAAGGTGTGAGGGGATTGCTTCAGGCCAGGAGCTCAAGACCAGCAGGGGCAACATAGTGAGATCCCACCCCTACAAAAAAAAAAAATTTAAAAATCAGCCAAGTATGATGGCATGGGCCTATAGTCCTAGCTACTTGGGAGGCTGAGGCAGGAGGATCACTTGAGCCCAAGAATCTGAGGCTGCAGTGCGGTATAATCACACATACCATGGCACTCCAGCCTGGGTGACAGCCCTGTCTCTTAAAATAAAAAAAAAAAAGTACTGATCAAAACATTCACATGAGCTACAAATAAAATTATTATCACTTTCTGATTATTCTATTGCTCATCATGACTAACTTCAATTGTATGGTTTTAAACTCGATTTTTTTGTGTGTATATAGAAAACATTTCCAGAAGCATTCTCTCTTCATTACACCCTCTTTATTTTATATACCCTAAACTAAAATTCACACCAGTTAGTGACTTGCAAATGTACACAGCTGTCTACTGGCACAGAAAGGAAAAACCAAAACCCAGCTCTTTGGGCTCATTATAATTCCCCTTGGCAATAATATCTTTAATGCTTGACTTCGTAGATAAAACTGATTTAAACTCTGTATCTCAAAACAGAAGTGAATTTTGTCTGTTGTTATATTTACGTCAGCTAGGATCAGACTTTCCTGCTTCTTCATATTTGAGCATGTCTGGAATAATTTGTAAAATTCTGAAAGATCCAACAAGCCTATATGGAGAGATAGGAAAAGAAAAAAGGAAAATTTTAAAGTTTGAAGTCTCTTAGGATAAAGCCTCCAAATTATATTCAGGTTTTATTAGCATGGACGGTGACTTGATGAGACTTAAGGCATTATAAATAGAAATTGATTAAAAATAAATATTTCCAATGCAAAAGCTTTTTTGAAAATCACTTTTCTGCCACACATTTCTGCAAAGTCTTATTTTTGACAACACAGTTGGGCTAACTACCTATTTTTTTCTGCTTCTTGAAGTTTTCTTTAGGGTTTTCAAAGTGTGTGCCCCAATAAAATCTAACATTCTTCTCGCTACTTCCCCAAATTCCTCTTTTGCTAAGGTTAAAGCCCACACAAGCTGGTGTGTAATGACCAAGAATTTTCCGAGAGAGCATTCCTCGCCCAATCTCACGCTGCATTTAAATATACTTCTACCCACCAAAAGGAGGAGGTAAAACAATTGCTTCCACTAAATTATTTTTCCAACAGGGTTAACCAGCAATTCTATCATTGTGCACACAAAGCATAGGAATAAAGACATAATTTATTCCTTAGCCCTATAAGTATCATCGTGGCTTGTATTCAGATAGTGTAGCTTTTCCGAAGGCCCTAAAGATGTAAACAGCTGCTCGAGGTAGATCAAAGTTCAATAGTATAAAACTAGGGCCTCTGAAAAGGAGAAAAGAGCTCACAAGTGGGAATCTGAAAGAAATGAAGCCTCAATGAATTTTAGGTTTCTCATTAGTCTAGGTGTAGCTGATTAATTTTCTGGGATGTTTCATATAAATAAAAATACTGCATATTCTTCTAATCCTAGATAATTATTTATGGATCCATTAACTATAAAAGGAATTATTCAACACTAGATAAATTATTAAAGTCATTAATTACCAACCCAGAGAGTTATTGTTGGCTGACTTGATTAGGTCTCTCCTTAAAACCAACAGTGTAGAGACACTTCTCTCAATTAATTTGACACCAGTGGCTTCCGAAGCTGAAAAACATATGACCGTGGTTTAATGAGGATGCTTTTATCCTGCCTTGTTTCCATTAATTGACGAAGAAATATTCTCTGATATTTTGGCTCAAAGTCATTGCATAAGCTTTCTTTCACATAAAAGCAAGTTAAAAATTAAAGTTCCTTCTTAAATTAGCAAGTAATGATTATTTAATTAGAAAAGAGGAAATGCTTGGTTACTTCTTCCGGATTTTTAAAAGGAAGGTAATATTGGTGGTGAAGGAACCAGTATCAGCATTAAGTGGGGCTGATTTCGAGAAGAAATTTCTTTTAATGACTGGATCATTAAATCCCCCCAGGACTATGCAACGGGTATTATAAAGCACGCAAGAAATGTTACGAAGATATCAAATCTCTTTTCCCCTTGGCTGGCAGGGTATCACTTTGTCCCAATTCTCGTCCAGACTCTATCACAACTTACCAGTATTTTCCAGAGTCTCCTACGATGATCTCACCTACATCCAAGAACTCAACTGGTATCACTATGTTGATGATCAAAATCTTCAAGACAAACCTCCCTCTGAGTTCCAAAGCTGTATTTTAACACCTCTACTTCTGTATCATGGGGACCTCAAACCACAGAAGGGTTCTACTTCTACGTATTAAGGACTTCAAGGTCAACACCTTCCGAGCTTGCTACACACTCTCTGCTCACATTCCAGTCCTGTTAGCCCTCCAGCCTGGCCCTCTTCACAGCCTCAGTCTCCTTCAGCTCCGACAGGGTGACTCTGGGTAGCTCCAGGATTATCTGTGCCTCGTGTCACGACAGCAAGGCCACGCACCTCACAAGAAGAGGGAGAAACACTAACGTTCTCCACCTTGGTTCACTGTTTCCTGGAGATCCACATGGCCTAGCTTATGTCTATGTTTTGCATTGTTAGAAATAATGCCTTGGCTTTCAACTGTAGCCTTTCTCTTTGTAGGGCTCGTATGTCGCCCTTGGGAGAGGAGTGTGTGTGTGTGACTGTGTTCATGATGCCGTATCATCCCTGGAGACTGCCCTCTCTGCAAGAGCCACACACCAACATCTCTCTCGTAAGAATCTTCCCTCCAGGGACGCCTATCCATGAAAAGACGCCACTGGTCCCAAAGACCCAGACACATTTGAATGTCTGTTAGTCTCAATTGTCTCTCTCTCCCACACACACATACACACGCATCTCCCCAAGTCAAATACACGAGGTCAGACAATGAAGTCTACGAATCATCCCAGCACAAGTGAGCCGCTCAGCATGACGATGGTCCCCTGCGAAGGCCTCCCCTTGGTAAGCTCTGCGCCGACACCAGGACCTAGTCCACCCTTCAGAGCAGTTTGCAAAACTTTTTTCTGGAGCGGCCATTGTACACAGTCTGACGATTAAGTTCGTGAACTCGCTCTAGGAAAAGTGCCTTTCAGGGGGACTAGGCGCAGGACGTGTCACTGCTTCCCCAGGGGAGCGCCTCGAAGGGGACTGTAGTGATATTCAGCAATGAGGTGCGGAGCTCGTTTTCTAGGATGAATTCACAAACTTAACCATCCGACTTCCTATACTGTACCAATTAATGTCAAATTATTTAATATTCCTGATATACCAAGGACACTGTAGGCAACACTGACTCCATAAAAATTTAACAGAGTGTCGTTACTAAATCCAGGATCTACAGTCAATATTTCTGCTCACAATAATCCACAATATTCAGATTAATCTCATCTAACCCTTTCACTTATCAGATGAAGCTCCTCACAAAAAAGTACCTCAAGTAGGGTACTAAGGGCAAAGCCTTCACTCCTTCACTCTTTTTTTAACTTTTCTGCTGCCACATCACAAACTACCACAAACTAATTCATCAGCTCACAGCTATACAGGCCAGGAGTCAAGGCACAGAGACTGGTTTCTCCGTGTGAGTCCCACCAGCTAAAACCAAGGGGTCATCCAGACCACATTCTCATCGGGAGCTCAGGTCCTCTTTCCAGACCATGCAGTGGGGCCAGAACTCGGTTCCTCACACCTGTAGAACTGTGGTCCCCATTCAAAGGGGCTGTCAGCAGAGGCTGCTGGGCTCCTGGAAGCCAGCCACTTTCCTTGCCATGTGGCCCCCTCAACCTTCAAAGCAAGCAACCAAGATTCTATCTTGTGTCAAAAAAAGAAAAAAATCACACTCGCTGTGAATGTCCTTCTCTAGGAAGAACGTACTGTCTTTGAAAGGTTGCTAGATTAGGCCAGGCTTACCAAGGATAATTCCCCTATTTACAGAAGACCATGTTTGAAGTCAGAGAATCACGTAAGGTGTACAGAGAGCAGGAACCCTGGGAATTACCTTAAAATTCGGCCCACCACACTGAACTGTCTGCTGCTAACAATTCTTTTCTACCACATGACCATGCACAAAAGGGAATTATTCTCTGGACAGGAAGAAGGGAGAAAAAATGGAACAAGGGACTCGTCAGCCCAGGAACGAATGTGTACTACTGGTTAGGCTTCTCCAACCTGACCCTCTGTGAACGTTGCTAAATTCTAAAATCTGCACATTGCCCAACAGAGATCTAGTAAATCCTTGAATGTCTTTGGCCTTCAGTTTCATAATTTATAAAACCACGATTCTCACTTTGTATGACTACACACCACACGTAGCATATTTATGTTACAAAATTCACATAATCTGTACAACCAGTTGAAGGAAAAAAGCTCCCTCCTAAGCCTTTGGCAAATGATCTAATTGATCTTGAATTAAAAGATTAGCCTAAATATCACTTTCATTAGTAGAACTGTAATAATATCTTTGCAATTACTTTAACTTTTGAAGCCACCTTCTCAATTATTGTAGTTCATTTTATCATTAAAAATCTATATAACACAGGTTTTTCACAGATAGAAAAAAAACCAAGTCTAAGAAAGGTGAACTAATATTTCCTTAGCATGTGAGGAAGAGAGCCGTGAGAAGATTGCAGGTTTCTTTTCCTGTGGCCTGAGCTTCTGATTACACGGCTGCTCCCATCACCTCCGGTGGTGGCAGCTTATTTTTCGTGTATGAAGATCACGTCTCATTTGGGTTACTTTCCACAGGGCAGGGCACGCCGGCAGGGCTTGCTGATGAGCTGGACTCACTGCTGAGTCCCAAATGTGGCTCCAGACAGTGAGGAGCTGGGGCTACCCCAACAGGCAGGACACAGCCCTGCCCGCACAGCTCAGCAAGTGCAGACGTTCAACGATGAAGCACAATTTCTCACTCATCTCCAAAGAGTGCCTGAACGTCGGAGCGCAGGGGGTCTCTCCACGTGGGATACGAGTCACCCAGAGAAGACAGTAATCACATCGTGCACTAAAATAATAACCAGTCAGCGACTCAGCGTGGGCATCCTCTCAACTGAACTCTGAAGGATATTCAATACAAATTTAAAATAGAGCCTCTAAGAATAATTGGTATAATTTAATCACTCGCTAAAAAAACAGTTAACACATAAAACAGGGACTGTGGGTCTACAGTGTTCTACAGTATTTTTTGCTATTTAATCTTTGCAACAACCCTTGGAGAGCAGATGCTACATTAAGTTCCTCTCACAGCTGAGGAAACAAATGCAAAATTAGAAATTTGCCCAAGATCCCACGGCCAGGAAATGGTAGAAGTGATACGTGGATCCAGGCTCTTAACCAGGAGCCCTGTTGCCTCAATAAACATTTGCCAAACTTCTTCTAAATCCAGGCACTGGGGAGTAAAGTGTGTTATTTGTTTGTTTCATTAATAGGATAAGAACTGGAGCAGCAATCTGATCTGCTGACGAATCTGGAAGGATCTGAAGTGGCTGATCTGATCGATCTGGTCATCGCTTTGGGTGGAAAGTGCATTGTTAGAGTTTCCGCACCTTTCAGAATGGCAGTGACTTCTTTTTCTGCATTCCCACTCTTAGAAGAGCGGGCCCCCCAAGTTGGGGAAAGGGGGGAGGAGGGGGGGAAGGGAGGGGGCGGGAGTGCTCTCACCTGACGGACACAACGGCAACAGGGACCCTGCCTAAAATCATAAGCACTGTACCCCATTTGTACCTTCACATTAATCTGAAACTTAAAAAAAAAAAAAAAGAAGGGAGTTCTTGCAGAAAAAAGGAGTTTCCGACTATTCAGCCATTAAAAAAATGGAGACTTTACAGCCTTTGTATTAACCTGGATGGAAGTGAAACACATTATTCTTAATAAAGCATCTCAAGAATGGAGAAGCATGAATCCCATGTACTCTATTTTGATATGAGGACAATTAATGACAATTATTGACACGGTGGGGGTGAGGGAAGGGGAGAGCAGAGAGGGAAAGAATGAGGGAGGGGTGGGGAAAGGAAGAGCAGAGAGAGGGAAGGAGCGAGGGGGGTGGGGTCTTGGGGCCTTGGTGTGCGCCACACCTTTTGGGGGCAAAACACGATTGTAAGAGGGACTTTACCCAACAAATGCAA
>CAUYRH010125304.1:0-10058 GCA_963574655.1 Perodicticus potto | reverse complement strand
TAGAGGCCTAGAGGAGGAGACGGGGAAAGACCGGGAGAGGAACGGAGAGAGCTTCTCTCTCCCTACTTGAAATCTCTCCCACTACCAGGAGCTTTGGTGTTTTCTGTATTCTTCTCTGTAAATCAATTCTGTCTTATCACGGACGGGTGGGGGGGGGGAAATAATGTAATGAAGAATAATAAAATACATGTATTTAAAAAAAAAAGAAAAGGAAGATTAGTTTATATAAACTTGAGATGGATTTTGAAGCAATACACAACTGCCTATGTGAAGGCACGGAGAAATGCCAATTACAGTGGAGATGGTTCTCCAAATGCAGATGCCTCTAAAAGGAAAATAATAGCAGACATATTTTAGCAGAAAAATAGCAGACATATTTCAAGAAAATTACTTCAGGGGTGTCTGACAAACAACGTGAAGTCAGGATATGTGAGTTCAGATCTTCACCCTGTCATTTGTGACCCTAAGCCAACTAGACATTTACCCTCTTGGGGACCATTTTCTTATCTAAAAAATGAAGGTAATAAAATGTGAAAGCGCTTGATACTCCTGGTACCAAGTAAATTTTGTTTAGTTTTAAGAAGAACAATAAACAACTTCAGCAACAACTGATCGGTCATGAAGTATGGGGAGCTAAAAAGGGAGACAAAAAGAGAAACTAGAGAAAAAATGCATTTTTACCAAAAATGAAATTGCTATTTTTAAAATCATGTTTGTGCCTTTTTGAAAATTTGCTTTTAGGCCCTATTAACCATGGTTCTAACTATTCCTTTTGTTTCTGTATTCAGAATCACAGGCACACAAGCTAGGCAGTGAGATTTCCAATGCTATGTAAACAATGTATCCCGGCTCCTGAAAATGCATTCTGCATATATTATGTGCATTGATATTCAAATATTCACATGAACTTCACAGCAAGCTCATAGTGATTATGACCTCCACAATCACCTTAATTGGCCCAGCCCTCTCCACGAGTGTGCCCAGGAGTCACCGAGGATGAGTTTAGTCTCTTACGTATTCATAAATCATTTCTTCCTTTCTTTTTCTACTTGCCCCAAAGCTGTGCATCTATAAGTAACTCTAGGAAGCGGGTTTGGGGTGGGGGTGTGGAATAGAGTCTCAAAAAGCTTTAATGATAAACCTACTTTGTGAAAATCAGGAACTGGCATTGTTTGTGGATTTCTTTTAAAAATTGAGATACCTTTTACTCTCTTACCTGAAGCAGCTTGGTCAGTTAAGTAACATTGTGGCTTAGTTAATGTTGGTTATAAAAGCTGGAGTTGTTAATCACACTGCCATTCCGGTATAAAACCAAAGGAAACCATGCCTTCATTATTTGGTATAGAGACAAGGTTCTTGAATTAGATGAGGGTGGGGGCTTGGATGGAGGGTCGGGAGGGGGGAGATATTTGATGGCATCTATAAACTTTCCCAGGTGGAAAATCTGGTATTCTCAGCCTGCCCTCAGAGTCCCGTGAATGGACTTAAAGCCGCACAGCAAAAGCTGATTTGGAAGGAAACCAGCTTTAGCTGTGCAGGAATCCACTAAAATAAGCCAACTTTCCAGAAATCTTAAAAGAAAACAAATGCTTTGAGGGAAATCACTTTTAGATTGTGTCCGTGAATATTATAAGACTGATATTTGGCCAATGCCCCTGAGGACAAGAGAAAAGTCAAGGTTTTGAGTCCTATTTTGATCATTCTCCAAACATCTACTCAGATGTTGATATACTTTAAGTAAAAAAGTCCTGAATCTGTTCACCTGACTTTTTTACAGTTGTTGCTGGGATATTCTTTTCAATAGTAGGGCAGGGAATCTTTCTATAAAGTAAAATGCTAAAGTAAGTCAAGATTGCCCTAAAGGAGGTAACTCTCCTGCCCTTTTGACACATTACAATTTGTTCTTTTGCTAAACAACATGCTTAAGGGTAGTTTAAGAAAAGTAAAATCATAATTCTTGCATAGGTATAAAAATGAACATGCATTGAAGATTTTCATTAAGTGAGGGAGCCAGGTAGATGTTATAAGCAGCCAAAAGAATCTGTAAAACAGGCCAATTTATAGATCAGGGATATTGAAACAAACATGTAAATCCAGGGAAAGAGGTTTTGTCCCCCAGGGTAGGGAGGGAAGCCTATTAAATCTTCATCCCAAAGGAAAGGATTTGCATTTTTGTCAATTGCCTACATTTTACAAAGTTGTAAAATAGCTGAAAGACAGTGAAAGACTACGATCAGATAACCTGGAATGATGTCTTCCAGACAGTGCCTAGAAAAGATATGGTTTTCCTGTGATTATACGTGATCGGTAGCAAGAGAGTCGACATCCTTGCTGTTAAGGCCATCAGATGAAGGCAAACTGATTCTGATGGTTTTTAGCAATTGGAATTAAGGAAATAGCATTTGTGAGATCAGAGGCTGCTCTAAAGGTTAACTCAGTAAATGTAACACTTTGAGAACAGAAATTACAATTGGCTTCACCACTCCTATAAGTTTTCAGTAATTCATTGGCACTAGCCAAGAGGTGGTGAGTCAATTGGACAGATGATAAAAATAATCACTCCTGCATCTTTCAAGACTTTGCTGGTGGATTTAATCCCTATAAAACACATCCAAGGGATATAATGTTGTTTTGTGTTAACAGTTTTGGGAGGTTGGATCTCATGGGCCTTTCTTACCACATTAACTCTTCCTCCTGGGTCAGGGACCCAAGATAGGAATTCCCTGAGTTGATCAGTGTACCTGTTCTAAAAAAACATTTGTGAACTGAGGAAATCACCACAGACAGATCTGTGGGCTCTTTGGATGCACTTTGAGACATATTCTGGGTGAGACTCTATTTACCAACTAACTGAAGTCTCTGCTTTAACTTATAAACCACTGGGGCATTGGAGTATCAATTTAGATCAACTAAAAATCAGTTATAATGCCAAGATAATTCCCTTTACCTTCTGCATAATCATTTTAGCACGTGGCACTCAAGTCACACATTAGACTCCATCTCCTATCACCATCTTTAAGGTTATTATTATTCCATGATATTCAATTTCAGGAGCCCCTGGGGCTTCCAAAACATTTTCCCCAGTTGGGTTTTCGTTACAATCAGCCAAGGTGACAGCTGCAGTAGTTATGATGCCACTGAAGGTGCAGAAATTCTAGCATCGTACTTACAGAGAGCTCAGTCCTATGCTGAAGACCGAGGACATGACCAAACCAGATCTAAAACTCAGCATTGTGAGTCTGTCTCCTGGGTCAGTTGTGGTTTTAATTTTACATCAGTCAGAGTCCCATCAGGAGACAGAAACCATATGGTAGTTTGAACCTGGAAAATTTAACATAATGAGTTATTAGCTGTAACTGGGGACTGAGTAATCAGGGTTGGCTACAGTAGGGCACATAGATTTCTCAAGAATACTGGAATAGCAGGTAGATGGAGAAGATGCCACCTCTCAGGCTGAGAAGGGACATCCGAGGAAAAGCCCTTCTACCGCTCTGGGCTGAGACCCAGATCTTGGATCTCAGTTGCAGAGGGTACAGGATGTGTTGGCTGAGGTGCTAGTGGTACATGGTAGAAATATACTTTCTGGGTGCTGAGAAAGCTGCCATGGAGAGGTGGTGCATCTCAGAACCTGCTGCAAAGTTTGCCAAGGGATGACACAGGAAGGCTTCCAAGGGGCGGTGCCATACTTCAGAACCATTGCAAAGCTATTCAGGGTGGTGCCAGATGCTCTTGGGCACCAGACATCATTGAACTTCAAGTGCTTCAGGAGCAGAGCACTGCAGAAGTTACCTTGGAGAGCACAGGCAGAAGCCACTCACAGGCATGTGTCATATGCTGCTAGCCTTGGGTGCTTCTGAAGCTGCTCACACTGCAAGAGCTTCTGAGCGGAGTGTACTGAACTGGGTGCAGGAAGCTTCCTCCTCACGCCTCCTCTGGTGACTTCTGCTGACCAAGTTTGACACTGTGCCAGCTCCATGGAGATAGCACAGTGGGTCTGTGGACAGAGCAGGTATTTACTAACTCTATATTTGGGAAATATCCCAAATGAGAAACTCTGTGGGCATCTTGCTTCACATCTGCCTATTAATTGCAAGAAATATTTTAACATTATTTTTATCCATGAGCCAGAGGCATGCCAACTAAATTTATGTATGATTCAAGGCTGGAAGAGCTGGTTGACAGTCCCATGGTGGATAATAATCATTCACTGGGTATTCCAATAAATATTTATTAGACAAATGGTTAAATGACTGGGTAACTGTATTATCTTTAACATGATTACAAGGGATGAGACCAACTTTTGATATTTTATGAAGTAATAGCATGGAGGGAGCAGTGTAGGAAGTTTATATAGCATAACACATAGCAATTATTTAAAAACACAGAGGGTTTTGGGTGACGATGAGCTCAGAATGAACTAAATGAAAGAAAAGAAAAAAATCAGGCTCTAGATCCAGATGTCAAGTGAATTTTACTGGCATGTGTGCCATTGGTAGCAGCAGAGTACTGTATGTGGCTGGACCTATCCTTGGAGGGTGATTGTCCAGGTGCTAGCAGAAATTAGTGATTGATGTCTGTCAGTGTGGGAGGCAGCAGTGTTAAGGGAGGTAACGGCTTCCACCTTGCCCCCTGGTGGATCCCCTTCTGGAGTATGTGTGTGCAGTGTTCTATGTCAGGCATCACATTTAAAAATTACATCAACATGGCTCGGCGCCTGTGGCTCAAGCAGCTGAGGCGCCAGCCACATACACCTGAGCTGGCAGGTTTGAATCCAGCCCAGGCCCGCCAAACAACAATGACGGCTACAACCAAAAAATAGCCAGGCATTGTGGCAAGTGCCTGTAGTCCCAGCTACTTGGGAGGCAGAGGCAGGAGCCTTGCTCAAGCCCAGGAATTGGAGGTTGCTGTGAGCTGTGATGCCACGGCACTCTACCCAGGGCGACAGCTTGAGGCTCTGTCTCAAAAAAAAAAAAAAATTACATTGACATAAGCATTTTTACTTGTTTTTAGCATTTGGTGAAAGTTATATACCTTCCCAGAAGAATGCATATGTGTGTTAAATTTTGCATGAAATTGCAAGGAGCTTATGGAACGTAGACTGAGAATTCTTGAATTGGAGGAGGTAGGAAAAATATTCCTTAAATAATAATAGGAGCTGTATTCACTGCCCAGGTCTATGGGCTGGTGCTCTGAAGCAATCTTGTAAAGTGGTTAGTGTTACTTTCCTTTGGTTGTAGAAGTAAATGACAGTGAGAGACATTCTGTAATTCACTCAAAGTCACACAGTGGCACACTCAAGCTTCCAACTCAGGTACCTTCACCCAAAACTGACTGTTTCCATTTTCTATAAAGAAATATTTGTTGCATACAATGCTTAATATATGTTTGCACAGTAAATAAATGACAAGTTTCCATGTAGAAGATGTTTTGTATTGCGCTGGAAGGAAAAATAGAATGCATGGGTAGATATTTGATAATTTAGTTCAACAATACCCCTTATATTACTAGTCCTTTGTTTTGCATAAACTTGTCTCTTTTAAAGCCCTTGCTTTCATATTTCTATTTGGTATACAGACTAGACCTTATTCTTGTTTTAGAAATGAAAAAATTGAGGTCCAGAGTGGTTGAAAGACAGTCAATTGATCCAGGTTTTGAACCCATCAGCTTTTCCGCCCCCCACTAGTAGGAAAAGGTTGAAAATCCAACTGAGCTGAGAGAAGAGAGCCCACCAGGTATAAGTTGGACAATAATTCTAAGGTGATTTTTGTAGCTTCAGAAGCTCTTAGACCTTTCAGGACAACGTGGATCTGTTTTTAGAGCTACCTTCAGTCTTCCTTTTTAGGACATTCTGTTTACCTATTCTGGTGAAGAGCAATCTGGTTTTCTTTACTTGTGTTCACAACTTCTCATAGGAAAGGTAAAGGGGATAAATTGTTCTTACAACAGTTCCAGGATTTTGGATGGATTCATAAATTGTTTTCTGAATCTGTCAAGTTCTTCTGATGATTGAGATTTTGGCTGGAGATATTTTTGGCAGTTCTTTTAGGTGTAAACCTCTTACTTTGCCTCCTTCTGCATGTTTTTGACAAGTCAGGGCCCAACTCACATAGGTCTGACTATTTGTTGAAGAGTCCAGGAATAAAAACAAAAAGTGGCATCTCTTTACATTTTCAGAGAGAAGCCATACTCTATCCCCATTTTTTCTCTTCAGCTTTATTGAGGCATAACTGACAAACAAAAATTGTATATATTTTTTATTGTATATATTGTATACAGCGTGACGTTTTCATAAACATACATTGTGAGATGATTATCACGATGGAGCTAACAAGCATGTTCATTGCCTCACATAGTTACTACTTTTTTGTTGCATGCAGTGAGAGAATTTAAGCCCTACTCTTTCAGCAAATTTCAAGTACACGAAACAGTATTACTAAGTGTAGTCATCATAGTGTACATTAGGTCTCCAGAACTTATTCATCCTGAGTAACTAGAACTTCATGTCTCCCAATTCCTCATCTCCCAGGTCCTGGCTGACACCATTCTGCTCTCTGCAGCTGTGAGTTCAAGGTTTTTAGATTTTACATGGAAGTTAGAACATGAAGTATTTGTTTTTCTGTGCCTGGCTCATGTCACTTAACAGAATGTCCTCTAGATGTGTTTTACAAATGATGAGAGTCTCTTCTTTTTTAATGCTGAATAATATTCCATTGCATCCATACACCACATTATCTTTATCCATTCATTTGTCAAGCACTTAGTTGAGTGCATTTGTTGGCTATTGTGACTAGCGCTGCAATGAACAGAGGGTTGCAGATATCTCTTAGAGATACTAATTGCATTTCCTTTGGATCTGTACTCAGCAGGGACATTATTGGACCAAATAGTAATTTTGTTTTTTAATTTGAGAGAGGATCAGACTTTGTCACCCAGGCTACAATGCAGTGGCTCAGTCATAGCTCACTGCAGCCTCCAACTCTTGCACTGAAGAGATTCTCATGCCTCAGCCTCCTAAGCAGGCAGAACTACAGCATGTGCCACCATGTGGAGCTAATTTAAAAAATATATTTTGTAGAGATGGGGTCTTGCAAAGTTGCCCAGGCTTGTCGCAAACTTTTGGACTCAAGTGTTCCCCCACCTTTGCCTCCCAAAGTGCTGAAATTACAGGTGAGAGCTGCTGCACCTTGCTGGGAGAATGGGAACTGAAGACCCCATTCTTGGCAAGGGAAAGCACCCCCAGAAAAACAGGAAAATTAAAAAGTATGCTGAGTGAGTTGGAACAAAGAAAAGTCAGCTAGTTTACATTTAAGCTAGACATTGCTAGCAAGCTTCCTGCTTTTCTGAAATTCTATCCTGTTGGGGATACAGCTTACAAACACCCCTGCTAGGTCTGTGAGCACTCTGAGGAAAAATGATCATAGAAGAGGCTATGGACAAGTCCTAGCAAAAGATACATCTTCTAGGGCGTTTCCTGCCCATTAAACAGGCAAAGCAGATACCCATTGTGGAGATTTGCATTTTCCTGGGGCAGAGACCAAGGGAGTAGCTGGAGCTCTGAGATATGGGCAGAAGAGCTTATATCCCTTATCACAGAGGAAGATCCTCTGTGGTGGTGATGGGAGGACAATACCTCCCTCCCACCCATCTCTCAGAGGAGATTAACACCATGGTGTTTTACTCCACAGAGAATTAGTGGAGTTTAACACCTCCCTAGAAATCTCAAGCAGGAGGCTCTCTCAATACAAGGCTCATATTTCATATTTCAGATTTCTGTTTTACTCCACAGAGAACTAGCGGAGTTTAACACCTCCCTAGAAATCTCAAGCAAGAGGCTCTCCCAATACAAGGCTCAGATTTCAGATTTCTGACGGCTACCCTTAAGGTTAACAATAGGAGCTGGGATGCTCAATCAGAGAAACTGCTGGCCTCTTTGTTCCCTCCCTCATCTTACCCTCTGGACAAATAGACACCAATAAAAGCAGAGTGGAGCAAACACTCTGGGCCATTGTCAGAATCTCACAAATGGGCAATGGACCCCTGAGCTCCCACTTTTAATTCTATGCTATATCTCATGTCTCTTTCTTTACCACTGTTTCTAACTCTATATTTCTTCAGTGGATCCCTGCCAGTTTCCACAGGTCTCAGCAGACCCTGCTTCCGGGGTGGGACTCCAACAGCACCTGGCCCCTATTTTTAAATTTTTGAGGAATATCCATACTGTTTTCCACAATGGCTGTAACAATTTACATGCCCACCAATGGTGTATAAAGTTTCCCATTGCTCCATATCCTTGCTAACATTTGTCATCTTTTGTTTTTTGATAATAGTCATTCTAAACAATATAATGTATGAGATCTCATTCTAGCTTTTATTTGCAGTTCTTTGATTATTAGTGATATTGAAGATTTTTTTGGTGTTAACCATTTCTATGTTTTCTTTTGAGAAATGTCTATCCAGTCCTTTGCCCATGTTTTAATTAGGTCCTTTATTGAGTTGAGATCCTTATATATTTTAGATATTAACTCTTTATCAGATATATAGTTTACAACTATTTTTCTCCTATCCCATAGGTTGCCTTTTCACTTTGTTGATTGTTTTTTTTTCCTTGCAAAAGTTTTTAGTTTAACATAATGCTACTTATTTATTTTTTCTTTTGCTACTTGTATTTTTAGGTTCATATCTAAAGAATCATTGACCAAACTAATGTCAAGAAGCTTTCCCTCTATGTTTTCTTCTAGTAGTTTCATAGTTTCAGATCTTATGTTTAAATTCTAATCCATTTTGTGTTGATTTTTTGGTAGATGGTGTGACATAAGAACCCAATTTTATTCTTCTGAATGGACATGGCTGGTTTTTCCAGCACTATTTATTGAGGAGATTGTCCTTTCCCTGTAGTGAAAGTCTCTTTATGTTGCCCAGACTGATCTCAAATTCCTGGCCTCAAGCGAGCCTCCTGCTCTAGCCTCCCAAATTGCTCAGATTACATCAAACTATTTTATGATTCCCCTCCTGATTTCCTTTTTGTCCCATTGGATATTTAGTATTGTGTGTTTCAATTCCATGCATTTGTGAATTTCCCAAATTGCCTTTGGTTACTGTGGTCAGAAAACATCCTCTGTATATATTTAGTTATCTAAAATTCATTAAGACTTATCTACTTGCCTAACATACAGTCTGTGCACTTGATAAGAATGTGCATTCTGCTGCTGCTCAATGGCATGTCCTATCAATGGTTTGTTGTTCAAATATTTTATCCTGTGATCTTCTGCCTAGTTTCTTTTAATCTACTATTGAAAGTGGGATATTGAAGTCTCGTTGTTATTGTTGTTGATGTATCCATTTCTCTTTTCAATTCTGTGAGTTCTTCCTCCACGTATTTTGCAGTTCTAGTGTTAGGTACATACGTGTTTATAATTACTGTATCTTCTGGATGGACTTATCCTTTTATCATCATAAAATGTTCTTTGTGTCTAGTGCACATTTTTTTTAAATTTTTTTATAGTTTTGCTGTACATTTATTTTTAAAGAAAAAGAAAACAAAAGCCAAACAAACCCAAATTGTCCAGGCAAATATTCAAATCTTTGTCATGTCTGATAATTATAATCTTCTATGTAAGTTTTTAAATTAAAGTTATTTCTATATGCCTTGTGCTGTCTGATTCAATAAATGTCACCCATGAACCTTTCCCAAGCCAAAATAATAAATGTTAAGAAATACATTTTTACCTTGTAGGAAAAAACGCAAGCAAGCTGTATTTTATGCTTACATGTTATCAGTCTTATTTTTGAAACCTTATTTCTGAAAACTCATAATAGTCGCAATTGTTTAATCATATTGGTCCTATTACTTCTGGTCATTATTTATCATATAGCTAGAGTATTGACAAGAAATGCAAGTAGCTGATACATATTAATAATCTCTGTATAATTTTGAACAGTTATAAATATTTAGTTGATAGATTTTGTCTGTACCCTGTCACCTTTAAGCCTACCTGATCTTTCTTGGAATAAAATACATATCCTTGAGGTCAAGATCCATAGTTCCAGAATATTCTCAG
>CAUYRH010125303.1:0-33363 GCA_963574655.1 Perodicticus potto | reverse complement strand
AAAGCCTAGTGTATCTGCCAATAAAATTGCAACATCTGCTATTTTCTGATTTCCATTTTCCTGGATAATAGATGACTATCCCTTCACCCTGAGTCTATATTTATCCTTTAAGGTAAGATGAGATTCTTGTATTCAGAAGATCTCTGGCCTGAGTTTTTGTATTCAGTCAGCCAACCTATGCCTCTTAAGAGAACAATTTAAGCTATTCACATCAATTGAGAGTATTGGTAAGTCTGGTAATACTTTGGGTGTCAAGTTTCTCGAAAGTCCAGTGGACATTTTAAATCTTATCACCACTGTGGAAATTGGGTTTTGGTCCAGAATTTCAGAGTGAGTTTACTTTGGTGGTAGATGATTATGTTGGTCATTATGGGGAATGGGTCTGAGAATATCCTGAAGAGCTGTTTTGGTTGTGGCAAATTTCTTCAACGTGTGTATGTCATTAAAGTATTTAACTTCTCTGTCATAAACAAATATACTTTATATTTTAGACAGTATAATGATTGTATATAATCTATATAATAATAATTTTAGATTGATACATGTAATTATTGTGGCAACATCCAAACACAGAGACATTACAAATTTCATACCCTTCAAAAAGCTTTTATTTGGATTAAAATCATTTATATTAATGCATCCTAAATTTACTACTACTCCCTACATTTTGTTTTATATTCACATGAAGTCTTTTCCTTCTGGATTGGAGGAACTTTCTCCCAAGAGGAATTCAGACACCAGCTGTGTTTGACTTTCCTCTACTGACTTCCTCAAGTCAAATAATGGCCCAATGCCCATAATTATCTATACAAATATGCTTTTACCACTAAGCGTATTTGGCATTTACTAGGACAAAAGGAAGCTATGTCTCTGAATATAAAAATACAACAATGTAGTCACATACAGCATCTGTATATTGATTAAGACTACTTGATATCAAAGCAGGACTAATGAAGCAATAAAATCATAAAGCTGTTATTTACTAAATGCAAAATCCCCATCATTATGGTTTAGGTAGAGTTCAGGACACATATTTCTTTAGATCCAACTCAAAGTAGTGCAAAAAGTCTTGTTCTGAAGGAACAAACCTACTGTGAATGAATAGAGGTATATATTTCTCAAGCAATGGATTCAACTGAGCTTTTGTTTCTTAATGGATTTTCTATTTTTACACTGAAAGTATGCAGTACTGTGCTCTTTATTTCTCACGTGCAAGAGGAAAGTGTATTTTTCCAATGCACTTGCTGAAAATAAAATAGTCTCTTCATTTGAAGCTTCATCATAGCTCCCTCTCTATGTGCTTGTTTCTAAAATCACTGTCAAATCTATGTGTAATTGTATGTAAATGATGTTCATGATGCTAATATTATAACTTCTTTCCTAAATAAATATCTCAGTCACAAAAAAATATGTATTTTTACCATACCCTAGAAATCTTAAGGATTTTTTTCAACTCACTGAATATATATGGAGCACACACATAATGAATTTCAAAAGCCTTGAACAGATTGTATGCATTGTAAATAGGGTATAAAGCCCTTTGCTGTGAATGGAAAAACACATGTGAGCCTTTAGCCACAGAGAGTCACACCAGTCACTTTCTTACAATAATGACTTCAAAATAAGAAACTTGCCCGTCTGCACAGGAGCTTAAGGCTTTTTTTCTTTGATGGCTTTACAGTTTGTCATAGTGTCAACCCTGCATGTGTGAACCAAAAATTCAGTAGAGTTGTAATATACATTATTTCCTTTGGTTCTCACCAAAATATGATCTCTTCTCATAAATTAATACTGATTGAAGATAAGTAAACTGTAGGTACTACATTGGAATTATAAGCTACGCTAATTTGAAATTCATTCTTATCCCTGTTTAATTATTAAATATAGAGAAAAAAGAGGATTAAAAATATAAAAGGGAATGAAATCTACTGGGAAAGCTTTCTGTTTGGTCACTAGACAGACCAAGGTATAAAAAGCTATTGAAATTAAGTCCTGCTGGAAAATCAACATTACACACTGACTCTAAGGATTTCATGTCTTATCTTTATTTGGTTTACAAATACAATTATTGTATAGGTAGTTAAGACAAGGATTACTTTTCATCCCTCACATTCACAAGTCAGTTCTAAAATAATAATTCAAAGTAAAAGAAACAGTGGTAGTGGAAGTGTGAATGTCTGTAATCATTTTGGAGGTCATCTAGGCTCCTGGCCTTAAATATGCTACATATACTCATGGCAGAATAAATTATTGTCTTCACATCTTCACTTTTGTCTGTAGCCATAGGTTTTACAATGTAACTTTGCATTTTATCCCACTAGAAGTGTAATGAAATGTCTCACTTTCTTATTTTGGGCTTAGCCTGGTTACTTGGTATAGCCAATGGTGTAACATTAGACATGAAATGTGTTTGCACAGTCGGACTCATCCTCTAGGCATCTGCCATCACTCTAAGAAGACAGCCAAGTCCTAGAAGGAATATACTTGGGGAAGAACAAATCCCAGTTCACAGTGAGGAGCAAGGTCTGATGTGACCTTTAACTTAAGCAGAGCTGCCTAGTGAAGGCCAGCCTAGATGAGCCAACACTGTCAACTTGAAGAAATGTGAGAAATAAAATCTATTCATCATCTTCCACTGAGATTCCATGATTGTTACTTGCACAGCAGTAGCTAAGGGAATGCTTATGACTCCCAAAGCATTTCTCTATGCTTTCAGTTCAACTGCTTATTCAACACTTCTAGCATTTCAACACAAACAAACAAACAAAAACTCCTCTGGAGTCATCTTTATTTTCTTTCTCTAAATCCCTACTTACAGCCTTTTAGTAAATTCTTTTCACTCAATCTTCAGAGTTTGATCTATTTTCATCATTTTCAGAGCTATTACTTGCATCAGAATAGCATTATTTCTTTCCATAGAATTCCAAGAGATTCCTAACTGGACTCTCTACTTATGTTCTTATCCCAAATAACAGTAGTCTTAATTTAGGAGTCAGACATGCTAAGTCTAGTCATGTCACTCACATGCTTAAACCCCTCGGTGACATTCCTTCTGACTCACAGTACAAGCCACATCCTCACAGTGACCCACAAGAGCACAAGTAATCTAGACCATGCTTATTCTCTTTGTATCCTATTACTTGCCTCCTTTTTCACGTGGCTCCAGCCACAGTGGCCTCTTCCCAGTTTCTTCCAGGGACTATGTACATTCTTGGTGAAGACATTTCAAAACTTGCTAGTCACTGTGACTGGAAAACTTTTCACTGCAGGTATTTTTACTTTCCTTATGTTTTTAACTAAATATCCTCTTCTTGAAGTTAACAACAAAGCTTTCCCTAGCTGACTCATTTAAAAGGATAACACCTACTCCTCTCTCTCCCAAAACACTTTCTATTCACCTCTTTTGGCTTAATTTTTTGCCTTAGCATTTGTATAGTTTACTTGATTATCTTGCTTATTATCTGTTTCCCCCACAGGAATGTATCCTCGGTGAGGACATAAACTTGTCTGTTTTTGCTCACAGCTATATAACTAAGAGCCAAGAATTATTCTTAATATCACAGGGGAAAAAATTAAAATGCAGATTCCTTTTGATCAAATAATCTCATTTTCAAAAATATACAACAACAAATAATGAGAAGAATATGCAGATTTATCTCTATTAGCATAATTATTATAGGTTTATTTATTAAAAAAGCAAAACCAGCAGAAATAACCTAAATATACAACTTAAAAGGCTCATAAAAATTATGGGACAGTCATATCATGAAATACTATAACTGAAAAAAATTCATGCCAAACTGTCACAGACTAATGCTTAATCTACTTAGTCACATAGTATAGAAATGTCACGTAGAAATAAATTTCCTTACCACACCATATTTATATTAAGACCCTAATATTTTTATAGAATATTAATTGATAATTGATGACTAAGTAGAAAGACATCAAAATTAAAATAGTGATTATCTATGAGTAGTGAGAAAAGGAAAATTGCATTTTTGAGGAGGAGGGTAGGAAGATTTTGACTTTAGGATTTTTTTTAAATTTTTCAGTGATAAAGGTCACTTACATAATCAGAAAAACAACGTAGCTGAGATACATATCTATCTCTAGAAAGCAAGAAAACCCTGTTATCTTCATCCAAATCATAGCTTTTAAAAAGCAAGAAAAAGCTTGGATGATAAGTGCATTTATATGTAGTATATTTCCAACCTTAGCACTTCCTGAGTAACACATGGGAAGTTTAGGAAAATAATCCAGAACATTAAAACTAAAATTGCGCAGGGAGAGATTACACCTGTTATCATCTATATATATTTTTTACATGAACTAAAGTTATTCACTTATGTCTCCTCCTCCTTGAAATATCTACAGGTGAGAGTCTCTGTGTGCCTCTGGAATAGTAAAAGGCCTAGAAGAGGCCTAATATGTTTGCTCCTATCTCTTCCATGGCTAGACTGATATATACTAGTTCCCGTGGTGATTTTGAACAATATAGAGTTTTGAATTGTTTTTATTCTACGAAGTATATTGTCAGATTTTAACTCAAAGTAGACCATTGTTTATGGACAAAAGAAGTAATGACATCAAAATGAAAATGAATGGGTCCGACAAAAATAATAATAATTTTGCAACCAGACCCATAATTTGCACTCATTTCACCAATTTTCATATTTAGCTTATTGCTTATATTGCAATTTCTTGCACTTTAAAAAACCATATAAATGAGGATAACAAAGAATATTATTTTATGTTATTCTTTCATTTATTGGAAAAATATTCTATCCCCACTCACAATGTGCTATTTGTAAGAATTTGAAGACTGAATGCTTTGGAATCTTTTCATGTACAAATAAAAATGAAAAAATAGTTTTTAAAAAACCTAATTTATTAAGTGCAAAATTCAAGAATTACAAATGTTAGCTCCTTGCTAACTAGTGTGTGCTCACTAGCCCATATATTTCAATTACGTCTACCTTTTAATATAGAGTCATTCCTTATTTCCAACATGATAGAAATAAAAAGATTACTTATAGTAAGAATTTCATTAAAAATGGTCAAAATAAATTTAAACATACCATTTGGTAATATATAAATAGTCTTTTAAATGTTAGAATGTATGTTTCTAATATACAGATGCCAAAACCAAGGAATAATTTTTTATAATCAATAAAATGTCAGAAAATAACAATTGTATTTGAAGAAAAATTTCACTTTTAGTAGGTAGAAGAAATGAAACTCTGTGGAAAGGGTAAGAAATCTCTTCATAAAGCACGGAGATAGGGCTAACTTGCCTAACTTGTGAACTCAGAATTCATGTTCTATTAATTCTTTATTTATTCATTATTATTATTATTTTGAGACAGTGTCTCACTCTGTCACCCAGATTAGAGTGCAGTGTCATCAACACAGCTCACAACAACCTCAGACTCCTGGGCTCAAGCCATCTAATTGCCTCAGCCTCCCCAATAGCTGGGACTACAGGCACATGTCACTAGGCCCAGCTATTTTTTTCTATTTTTTGTAGACAGGATGTCAACATGTTGTTCAGGCTAGTCTTGAACTCTTGGCCTCAAGCCATCCTTCTGCCTCGGCCTCCCAAAGTACTAGGATTACAGTCTGATTCTATTTCCTTAAGGCCTTTGCAGCTTTGGAGTCTGGTCAACCTGCACATTGAAGAAAAGGGAAAATGAAGAAAGTCATGGCATTGCACGTTACTTGAGACATCTAGAACCACATTATTCCACCTTGGGCAGTTAAAAAAGAAAATGGGAGACAGAGAGAAAAAGCCAAAGAATGAACAAGAAAGCAAACAAGCTAGAAAGAAGCTTACTTATTTCAAGTAAAATAATTATTTTCCCAAAAGTGGGGAAGGTAAAGCATGAAGCAGACACCAGTTTTATTTTGGATGATAAATATCGTCTTGTGCAATTTCACATATAAGGTGTGTCCCTTTGCTTGCCAACTAAATTAAGACATGTGGGTGTTGGAGTATTTGGCTAAGAGTTAAAAATGTTACACCAAGATTTATCTTTATTTTATATGACTCTATTAATTTGGCAGAAGAAAACAAACATGATATCAAACTTGGTGTTTCTGCTACTCCTATAAATCTTAAACAAACAGACTGGAACCCTACAGCTGTGGGTGACTCAGACCTACAAAAGAGAAAACTTCAAAAGCAGCCTCTCTGTTCTCCTTTTCATTCTATCAGTAGCAAATTGATTACACTGCTCTTTCATTATCCAAACACTCCACTCTCTAAGGTCCTGACATAGCCTTTGTGTGCTGGAGAAAGCTGAGGCTTCTACACAAAGAAAAAGAAAGTAAGTTCACCCTGGACTAGAGGGTATGGATCTCACAGAAAATAAATAATCTCAAAAAATTACAGAAGAAAAATCTAAATGTAAATTAAGCTGGGTAATCTATGCAGCTATTACTGATTTATTATCATCATTCTAAATGTTCAAATCTGATCCTTGAATGTCTCTTTCCTGACATTTTATGTTATATATGTATATAACGTACTGGGAAAAAATAAATTATTAAGGCAGATTCTAAAGTTTTTGAGTTACGTGACATTACAAATCTCAGTAACAGCTTGAAAATGGAAATTTAGTCAAAGCTTAGAGATTTAACTTGTCAGCGCTTTGTTAATTAGTTCTTCCAAATAAAACAATAATTAAAACATAATCATTTGTCTTTTTAATATCAATATCTTAACACAATAACTAAGTAAACAAGACGAGGTATATATTAAGCAGTGTGATGTAAGCATTCCTAATTCTGTATGAAATCAGCACATTGTACCCAACAAATGCATTAATGTATACATGATCTATGTGTTTATGATTCAATTTAAAAAAAGAAATAAAATAAAATAGCTTCTTCCTAGCATAACGGAAATACATAAATTTTAGCTGAACTGAATGTTTTCCAAATGCTATAGGCGAATGTTAGTATAGTTACCTACTGAATTTTTTAAGTTGCTATGTAGAATTGCTATGCCAACAGCTATGTTTATTGTGTTACACATAAATGAAGGTGCAAGAATTTCCATGATCATAACAAGCAATCCTGTGCAATTGAGAGCACTCTGTTCTGTGCCTTTCATTTTGAATTGTCATCTACATTCTGGAAAATGAATGAAGTTCAAGTTTCTTGGAGCTGGGTCGCAATAACCTCAACAAACTGTTATTCTCAGTAATGCCTATTCCTTGCTCGTGATGTGGATATACCATAGCTGGATTTCTCCAGTGTTGCAGGAATTGCAATTTAAAAAAAATGAAGACAGAAAAGTTCTTTATAGACAGCTTAAAGTTAGTTATTTTTCACATAACTTTCTTTCTTTAACATAAATATTTCAAACACAAGATTTAAAAAAAAAAAAAAAGGATATCCAGCCCATATTTATGTGAAGCCATCAATGAACCACCTGATGCGCTGGGGATCTGAACATCATAACGAACAGGGCTGCCTTTGTACTTGACATAAAATGCAGATTATCTTCTAGTTCTACCACCCTTTTCTTGTCCTTCTATTCATAAGTTTTCTGTTACCTGCTGGACTATTGTGTTACTGTTAGCAACACACAGTTCTTTGTGCAGAAGCACTATCCACAAAATAAGCAGTCCTTTATCTAGTCATCACAAAACCTGTTTTTAGAACTAAATTCATTCCTTCTCCAAACATGAGGGCTCTAATGAGCTGATGAAGGGAGAAAAAGGTACATTCATCTTTTGAGCCTTTGCATTCCTTGAATAGCAACAGTCCTTGTTTCTCCCAATGTCATGGAGACATATATTTTTCTTTTATTTTTAAAACTCTGAAAATTGTAAGCAAGAAACGTGAGTAAAACTGGGGAGCAGAAGAGATAGAATCTATCATTTTATTCCTAGATTTCAATTGAAAAAATATGAAGTCACCTATGCCCTTGTATAAGGACTTTTTATTCTTCGAGGATATATGTAACTAGTCATGATTAAAATTACTTTATAACATTAGATCTCTGGTATAACAGAAACAAAATTGATCTTTACTTACTGATAACACTAGTGAAACATAATTGGTCTTTTAAGGGGTGAGGCAAGAATATATTTCCTAATATTTTCTTGTACTCTAAGCCTTGTAGTCTGTGTCTCAGACTACTTGGTTGACATTTGGTCAACTCTTCATACAATAACATAAGCCATTCTGTCTATTGCATTCATTTTCTACAATTTCTACAAAATTGACTCCAAATTTTAAGTGGTTCTGATGGTTAATGTCGCCTAACTGAAAAATAACATTTACAGACAACCAACTTTAAAAACAAATATAAATTGTAAAATAGAGTAATAAATATGAACAGCATAAGGAGACTGGCTAGTAGCTACTTTCCAAAGTAGCATAAGTGCTATACAGGAAAACATAAAAATTAGAATGCAAATAATTATTTTTTGTTGGTAGAATATAAAAATCTAAAAATTAGACAATAAAAAGCATATATGTGCTCACATAAACACTCCTGTATATAGTAACATGAAATTACTTAAATACCCTTCAAAGTATATTCATTTTGCTGAAACTGGATCAATGCCTAACAAGTATTTTTTAAAAGCAAATCACAATAAGAAGGAGAGAGTTTATCACAAGTACTATCTCGCTCAAATGCATGCATTTTTTTCAATTTTATATTAATGCATAGTATTGAGTTACTACTTCTACTCATCATATTATTACCTTAGAGAAGGCAGTTTTAAAGTGTGATCTGGGGACCTCTGGAGGTCCTTGAAACCACTTCCGCAGATCTATGAGGTCAAAACTATGCACAATAATGCTAAGATATTATTTTCCATTTTGCACTCACATTCTCATGAGTACACAGTGAACTGATCCAGAAGCTACATAACATGTGAGATTGCAACAGGTGACATGCCAAGAAGGTATGAGAATCCAGCTGTGTTTCCTAAACCAGACAGTAATGAGACACAAAAACGTAAAACAAGGTCACTCTACCAATTAATTTTTGATTTAGAAAACATGGTTATTTTTTATTTAAAAAACATGGTATTTATGTTAATACATAATATGCTTTTGTTATTTTAAACCAATGAATAAATACATATTTTAAAAGCTTTAATTTTAATTTTTAACATGATAAGCTTTCATAGATATTTATAACATAAAAAGACTATTTTGTGTTCTCAATAATTTTTGTGAGTATTTAGGAATTTCTGCCTTAGAACATAGTTTGTCTTTAAGGTACTCTTCTTTTAACAACCTTAAAATAAAAAGGAAGTTCGAATTGAGGCACTAGTCCTGGTTTTTCCTTTGTAACTCTATTTTTCACCTATAGCATAGACCTAGAGCCATTAAATAAGAGCTCAGTAAATATCCTTAATTGATTAATAGGCAATGTTTCATTTGGAAAAAAGAAAAGATAATGTAGGTTTATAAGAACTTGGCAACTACAGATACCCCCTTTACTAACAATTTTATTAAATTGTATCAGTTTTCTTTTAATCATATTTTCCTGAAAATGTGACAAACTATTTAGAGAAATAATACTTTAAGCACTGCCAAATATATTAAAGTTAATATGTTAAGCCTGAAAGTAATGCTTAGTTGTTAGTAATAGCTAATATCTGGGTGTAAACTTCCATCACTCTTTATCTAAAGAGCTCTCTGCTCGTCCCTGGGATGGCAGCTGATGTGAAATTGTGTTAGTAATGTTTAATATCATTTTACCCAGTATATGAAGATCAGAGCTGTGCCCACAAGAAGCGCCAGAAAATCACAGGCCATTTTGCAGCTCTCCTACGTAATTCTGAGTCACTCTTCTCCTGTACTGGATCTGACACATTCTTATTTGAATTAAAACTTAGGAAGTAGGACAAGTAAATTGAGATTATTCAGTAGATCTGACATTTTTGTCAGCAAAATTATTTCAGAATCAGAAATAGTAAACATTGAATATTTTCTCTCAGACTTAAATGCAGGTTTCTTTTTTTAAATTTCAAATTAATATGAGGGTACAAATTTTTAGGTTACATTGTTCTCACTTCTAGAGTAAAGTTCCAGTTGTAAAAGAGCCCCCCACCCAAGAGGTGTGTTATACACCTTCACAATGTTACATTAGGTGAGATCCTTCCTTCAAGCTCTCCCTCCTTCTGCCAACTATACTCCCCCATCCTTTTCCCCCTCCCACCTCTGTTACTGTACCAGTCTATATTTGTGTTTTATTATTTATATGAGCATGCAATTGTTTATATATTGGTTTCATATTAATATGGAATACTTTGGAAATTTATTTTTTCATTCTTGCAATATTTCACTAAGAATATATTTCAGTTCCATCCAGGTAAATGTAAAAGATGTGAAGTCACCACCTTTTTTAATGGCTGAATAGTATTCCATGGTGTATATATACCACAGTTTGTTGATCCATTCATGGGTTGATGGGCACTTAGGTTGCTTCCGTGACTTGGCAATTATAAATTGAGCTGAAATCAACATTCTTGTGCAAATGTTTTTGTGGCAAAATGATTTTTGTTCTTCTACTAGGTAGATACCTAGTAATGAGATTGTAGGATCAAATGGAAGGTCTACTTTTAGATCTTTGCGTATTCTCCATACTTCTCTCTAAAGAGGGTGTATTAGTTTGCAATCCCACCAACAGTGTAGAAGTGTTCCATTCTCTCCACATCCATGCCGGCATCTGGTGTTTTGTGACTTTGTGATGTGGGCTAATCTTGCTGGGGTTAGGTGCTATCTTAGAGTGGTTTTGATTTACTTTTCTCCGATGATTAAAGATGATGAGTATTTTTTCATGTGTTTTAGGCCATTTGTCTGTTATCTATAGTGAAGTTTCTGTTCAATTCTCTTGTCCACTTATAGAGAGGGTTGTTTGTACTTTTCTTATTGTTTATTTTGAGTTCTTTGTAGATTCCAGTTGTCAGGCCTTTGTCAAATTCATAACAGGCATAAAAGTCTCCCATTCCAAAGGCTGTTTCTTTGCTTTGTTTGTGGCACCCTTAGCTGTGCAAAAGGTTTTTAGCTTGATCAAATTCTAGTTAACTATTTTTGGTGTTGCTGAATACACGACATAAATAGAATCAAAAACAAAAACCATATGATTCTTTCAATTGACACAGAAAAGGCTTTTGATAATATCTGAAATCCTTTCATGACAAAAACACTCAAGAAAATAGGGTTTGATGGAACATTCCTTAAACTGGTATGCCATCTATAGCAAAGCCATGGCCAATATCATATTGAATGGAGTAAAACTGAAAGCATTTCCACCCAAATCTGGAACCAGACAAGGATGCCCTCTGTCTCCACTGCTATTTAACATAGTGCTGGAAGTCCTAGCCCTCGCGATCAGGCAAGAGAAGGAGAACAAAGGAACTCAAACGGGGACAGACGAGGTCAAATGCTACCTCTTTGCAGATGACATGATCTTGTACCTGCAAAACCCCGGGGACTACAAAGTTTTTAGAAGAGATCAAGGATCATAGCAGTGTCTTGGCATACAAAATTAAATGCGTATTTCTTTATTTTTTTTTCCATTTCTAATAGGTGCTAGCACTTTGATTATCAAGTAAGTCTCAAATGTGGTCCTGCTCTTATAAAAGAAGTCTAGATGAGAAATCCTTTTCTTTGCTCTTAGCATAACTAAAAGTGAATAATATTTCCCACATTTGGACTGGTCAGTAACTGTGCCATTCTGTCTACTGCTGCTTTAAAAGGACAGAATTTTCTGACTAGGGGGGCTGCACTAAGTATATCAGCATATATCTCATCAATTACAAATTTGGTCATTAAATGATCCAAGTGTAGGATGGTATTCTCTCCCTCACAGCACAATCTAATTAGAATAATGAAGTTGGCATGTTCAACAAGTAAAGGGTGGTGTGACAGAAATAGCGCAAACTGTATAGACACAGCAGAAAACCTGCGTTTCAGATCTTTGCTACTCACTGGCAGCTATGTGATATTGACATCTTAATTTCAAACACACTTGCCCTCAGTTTCCTTTTTGTAAAATGGGAAAAGTAATGTTTATGTTGAAAAACAGTAAGAGGCTGTATGTAAAAAAAAAATCCTAGCATATTAATCATTACATTATGGACAAAAATAACAATCAGGATTATGTAGCTAATAAGGAAGATATTTTGATAAGTGAAGTTTAAAGGGATAAACCAGACTTTCCTAAGAAATCCAAGAACCTGCTATGATAAATGGGACCAAGAACTTAATTCTCTTTTTCAAAGGAAAAGTTTTTGATTTGTATAGATAGACCTGGATAACAAAATGATGCATGTTGAATACTGCTATGTGGCTGGACCATCCAGATTTGGGGTATCAGTAAGAGTGTCTTCTGAATCCAGTATCAGTATCAGATGCGTGGAATCATCTAGAATTAGAAGAAAATTTCTGAATTTATCTGAAGTTACTAAGTAAAAGCAAGTACAAAACCATTTAACCATTACCTTGAAAGATCTGTTGACTAGAGGGCAGAGATGAGGAGGACAGAGATAATACTGGTCTTTGTGCTAATTTTAATAGATGAGTTATTGAGTTCTATCATTTATAACAAATTGAGAACCCCAATTAAAAAGGAATATTTAATAACAAGCAGACAAGTGTACATGGCATATTACTACTTTTCTTCTGTGGTAAAACCTATTCTCACCAAGAGCAATGTCAACAATATTAGATTAGAGCCAATATTATCTGCTCATGTGCATGATTTAATATGGCTGTGTAAGGAAAATGGAAATCAACTTGCCCAATCTTGCTGGTGCTGGGAAAGGTACTTATCTGAATTGCGACCAAGAAGCAATTACAGACACCCTGGTTATTAGAGTGGTACTTCCGTGATTCTCTGTGAAAGTTACATGGCCATTCAAATGAAGTTTCATTGAAAGTAACTGAGAATATGGAAATTAGTCTGCAAGTCTACCTCTAATAAAGAAATACTTAAAATCAAATTTCTTAAGAGGCATATCAAATCAGTTTGTTAGGTTGCTTTTCTGAACTACGTTTTTGTCTAGAGCAGTGGTTCACAACCTTCCTAATGCCCTGGCCCTTTAGTTCCCATGGATCATGACCCACAGGTTAAAAACTGCTGGTCTAGAGCCACCTTCATAGATTAATCCTCAAAGCTAGAATTTATTTATCCTTTACTGATGACCATTACTATCCAAAGTTGAAACAGTTCTCAGGATGTTCTATTCTACCACAGAGTGTTCGAGCACTGTTGACATATGTCAGCCCAGATTCCAGGGGTCTTGCCAAATAGTTGACTCTCCTATACCCCTTTAACCACAAACTCTTCCCCTTTGAGCCTTCTATTCAGTCCTCCCACCCTGCTAAATACATCCAAATCTATTTCTATATGTTCTGCTGGATCCTATCAAGTCATATTAAATGTGTGTTGTAATTTTTATGAGGTGAAGACTGTTTCTTTCTGGCAAAGATCTTGCTTATACTTCCCTGGTTTGACTTTTGTTATAGGTCTATAAGCAATAAATGGTGATAATAGTGGGTCTTGAAATAAACATAATCTTAGAAGGCATCTGCTTCCAAAAAGTCATTACAGAGTTCTCTCCTGGAAATGGGGACAGGATTTCTTTTGCCAGAGGGAAGGTTCTAAGAGATTGTGTGAAGGCCTGAGATTTACATGCTCATCCACTGAAATGTCACTACACAGGTCTCAGAATTCCACCCCTTCTCCACTAAGACTCTCTTTTACAGAAGATGAAAATTGAGTTTCCTTTTAAATATATAACTAAATGCTAGGCCTGATGTTTAGCAAGTCTGCCTTTGGTAGCAGGAAATAAAAATCCCCAGACAGCTGCCATATGTGCCCTCTAGTTTTAAAATGTGAATTTTGAATTTGCAATTTACTACCCAAACCCATTGCTTTCCTGTCAAAATATCCAATGTCATTTAAAGTACTTAAGCTACTTTATCGTCCTTAAAATGATCATTGTCCCCATAATGACCAAATGCATCAAGCACATGACTTCTAAATGCTTTGCCTCTCCCTGTATTTCTTCCCAATTAATGACAGTGAAAGCCTGACGTAATTGACATGCAACTGCATGCCAGAAGTTGATATCACACCACTATTACCATCAAGGGAGGTCTTATTTCTTTTACCCAAGTAAGCAATCTATCTCCAAATCGCTTCCTAATGGTCTACTTTCTAGAACCACTCTAGTTTGCAAGGATTAGTAGCTAGTCATTTACTTGAAGGTGAAATCCCAAGAAAACAAAGCAGAGAAAGACAGTAACAAAAGAATATGATATGTGAATGCACTGGCTTCTGCTTCATGAGAACTCATCAGATGCATCTGATTTGCCATGTGAGAAATCTATAGAAAGGATAAATGGTAACATTGGAAAGTTTCTCTATTGGAGAAAGTGAAAGATAATGTATCTATCCACCTTCCTTTTATCTGCAGTCTTTTATTTTTCAAAGTTTTCTTCATTATCATTTAACTTCATACCATTCTGGATTGAATCATCCAGACTGCTTGGCAGCTCCTTGGAAGATGAGTCTATGTCCTAGTATGTGACATTTTTTTTCAAGTCCAGAATTAGTGAGAGATACCACAGATTCAAGATACCATTAATTTCAGATGGGCAATACTTTAATCAGGAAGATTTGGCCAGCTATGGTCATTGCAGGAGGAGTGGGTATTTCACCTAAGGCTCCACGAGAGGGGTGAACCAAAGAAAGTCTGAAAACTGCATACTATATACATATACTACTAAATTTTCAAAGAGTAATGAGTTCAATAAACAGCAAACAATGTCTATTGAGAAAAAGTCTTTCATGCCTCATACTTAAGACATTTACTATTTTTGAGGTGAATAAAATTTTATGACAATTATCAAATGGCCGAGAAAGCATTTTGGAAAGTTTAGAATCAGAAAACAGGATAGTTAAGCTTCCTACTTACTTTGCAGATTGTCAGAAAAGAGATGTTGTTTAGTATTTCAAAGCTAAAGACCATATGAGAGTGCTGTCAGTAAGAAAACAAGATGCTTGGAAACACAGATCAAGCCTCGGAGTTAAATAAAATCATTCAAGACCCGACTGTTCAACCACAGACCTGAACCCCCTCAATATATTGCTATCACTAAAAGGTGACAAAAGAAGAAAGAACTTTGTTAGAGCAATAAAAAAGAGAAAACAGAACAGAAAAGTACTAAAAGCTGCTGCCAACGCTGTGCTCAAGTACCATAACAATGCTTCTCAAATTTTATGTGCACATACACAATCTGAGGATATTATTAAAATATAAATTTTGATTCAGTGGTATTTGGGTCCTGAGATTCTGGATTTTTTAAAATCTCCTAGGTAATGCCAATGTTTCTGGTCTACAGATCACATTTTATAATGCTACATTAATACTACAAGTCATTAATACTGTCATATAGTATTAATGACTAGTAAAGTGATACCTAGCACCACAGGAGAAGTCCTGAGGGAGCCTTAAGTGTTTCCACAGAACAGGAGAAAGTTCTGTTTTATAGTCTGATAAAAGGCAGGTTTCTAAAATAGCATCACAAAATAGGCAAACCTAACATGTTACCAGGGTGCAAATGAGGGATATGGGCAGGTCGATTGTCTGCATAAGAAAAAACTGCTTGTGCTATTATTACAAAGTCCAGGTAAGGGGAATCTAGGAAAAGCTGGAACACAGTGAAGGTGCTTAAGAAATGAGCTGTCCTTGGCACCAACATAGTAGGCTCATGCCAAACGCAATTACAGGCGTTATTTCCACTGGCCTGGTGAAGTGGAAAACAGAAACACAATAGAGATACAAGAAATTTGGGTCTCAGTGTTTAGGAACAGCCACCAAAATTGATCGAAGTTTTAAAATCTCTTAAATAGAGAAATGTAATCTACATCCCATTACGACAAGTAAAGAGTATGAAATTAGGATTATGTAGTTTGAGTACAACAGCCAGAAATCTCTCAGTCGTTTGATTATTTTGCCAGAATTTTCTGGTAGCCTGGAGATCTTCAGAGAAAAGCAAAACACTGTCAAAGTTATAAACCTGTATTCAAGAAAATATGTGGAGGAGGAGAACAAGGGTTTATATTGATTAAGACCAATGTTTACTGTGTTGAAAGAACTTCCTACTGCTCTGGGCGTCAGGTTTACACCGAAGCCTATCTGAATACAGGAACAGAAAAGGCATAACTCTGTTCTCTAATTGCTCTGTAGGGAAAAACTCAATTGGGACTTGTAAATTTAATTTGGAAAACTATGTTCTTAGGAAATTTATATTATTTTAAAAACAGGAAGAAAATAAATAAAGGAAATCCATATATTGAGATTAACCATTTTTTTCCTTGATGTAAACAAGGTGTGATCTTAAAATGGATATTTAAGACCACCCAAGACATTTGGAATAAGTCTACAAGACTACAAGTTTTAATACACGCTTTGCAAGATCATACCAATAACCTCCTGATGAACATCATCATGTGAAGTGCTCAGTTAACATCTTTCTCCCATTGTGCAGATAGGATGAGAGCTTCTAAGGATTTCTATAAAACTTTTAGAAAAAATCATATGAGTAAAACTAATGAAATGTCCTGAATAAAAACTTCGGTGGATTTAACAACTATAAGACAGAAACACCAAAATTTGTATCTATGAATCAGAATGTCTCTTGAGTTTCAAACTATACTTCATAAGACATTTTTCACCATGATGTCCTATGAGCACCCCAAACTCAACACAGGTATAATACTTTATACTCAGCATCTTAAACCCTATCACGAAAATTATTTTTCTTCCTTTTTATACCTTATTGCATTTGGGTTAGTGTTGACATCATATACCCAAGGATCCACGATCAGATACCAAGGATTCACAAAAAAGACTAGTAAAACAATTAACAAAACTAAGTTTTTAAAGAAAAATATGGACAAAATCAACAAATACTAAGTAAAAAAAAGAGAGACAGAGAGAGAGAGCAAGAGAGACACAGAGAAAGAGAGAGACAGAAGGTTCAAATAAGTGGAACCAGAAATGAAAGGGAGACACCATCATAACTGATACTATAGAAATAAAAAGGATTATGAATATTATAAACAATAATTTGCTGACAAACTATAATAGATACCCTAAAAGAAATGAAAAAATTCTTAGAAGCATACAACCAATCAGGACTGAGTCAGAAAGATAGCAAAATTCTGAATAGACCAATAACAAATAAGGAGTGAATCAGTAATCAAAAACCCCACAGCAAAGAAATTCCACAACTTCATTGATGAATTCCACCAAATATTTCAAGAAAAATTAATGCCAATGAACTAGGAAGAGAAGAAATTTACCTCAGCATAAGGGTCATATGTGAAAAGCTAACAGCTAACCCCATAGTCAATATTGAAAAACTGAAAGCTTTTTCTCCTAAGTGCAGCAACAAGATAGAAGAATGTCTAATCTTGCCACATCCATTCAACATAGTATTGGAAGTATTGATTGCCAGAGCAAGTAGGCAAGAAAAAGAAATACAAGATACCCAAATAATAAAGGAAAAGGTAAAAATATCTCTGTAGGCAGATGACATGGTCTTACATGTAGAAAATCATAAAAACCACAAAAAATACTGTTAGAACTAAGAAAGGAAAACAAATTTAATAAAGTTGCAGGATACAAATCAACATATAAAAATCAATTTCATTTCTATACACTACCTGAAAAGAAAATTAGGGAAATAATTCCATATGCATTCGCATCAGAAATAACAAAATAGGAATACACTTATCCAAGCAGGTAAAAGAATAACTAAACTGCAAAATTTTGTTAAAAGAACTTAAAGAAGACAGAAATAAATGAAAAGATAGCCTTTCTTGGATTGAAAGCCTTACTATTGTTAAAATAGCCATACTACCCAAAGTGATTTATAGATGTGATGAAATCCCTATTGAAATCTCAATGACAGTTTTCACAGAAATATAAAAAATCCAAAATATAAAATTCAAACAGAACTACAGGAGATTCCAAATAGTGAAATAAATTTTGAGCAAGTACAAAACTGGAGGCATCACATTTTCTCATTTCAAAATAAATTATAAGGTGTCAATAATCACAACAAGCAAATAGACCAACTGAAAAGAGTAGAGATACCAGAAATAAACTCAGACATATACGATCAACTTACCTTTACCATTGCTGTCAAGAACATGCAATGGTTTACACTTACGATCCTGGCACTTTAGAAGGCTGCGGTGGGAAGATTGCTTGAGGCTAGATGTTTGAGACCAGCCTGAGTAAGAGCAAGACCCTATCTCTACAAAAAACAGAAAAATTAGCTGAGTGTGGAAGCTTGAGGTTGTGGCGAGCAATGCTGATGCCACTGTACTTCAGCCTGGGCCATATAGCAAGACCCTGTCAAAAAAAAAGATAGAAAGAAAAGAAGGAAGGGATAGGGGGATGGAGGGATGGAGGAAGAGAGGGAGGGAAGGAGGAAGGAAGGAGGGAGGGAGGAAAGCAGCGAGGGAGGGAGGGAGGAAAGAAGGAACGAAAGAAGGAAGGAAGGAGAAAAGAAAAGAAAAAAGGATTTACAACGAGGAAAGGGCAGTCTCTTTGATAAATAGTGTTAGAAAACTAGATATTTATATATGAAAGAAAAAAATGGCACTTTTCTTACACTATACAGAAAAATCAACTGAAAATTGTTAGAAGACTCAAATGTCAGACCAGAAACTATAAAAATCCTAGAAGAAAACATAAGAAAAAAGCTTCTTGACATAGGGCTTGGCAATGATTTCTTGGAAACGACAGCAAAAGCACAGGCTAGGAAAGCAAAGACAGGGATTACATTAAACCAGAAAGTTTCTGCACACCAAAAAAAAACCCAAAAAAACAAAAAGCAGACTGAAAAGACAATTTATGCAATGGAAAATATGTTTGCAAAGTATATATCTGATAGGGGTTAATATCAAATATTTATAAGAAACTCTTATAATTCAATAGCATCCCCCCAAATAAACAAACAAACAAAAAATCAATTAATAGATAAGGGGACAAGTGCTGTGGTTTGCACCTATAATCCTAGGCCAAGGTGGGTGGATTGCCTAAGCTCAGGAGTTCAAGATCAGCTTGAGCAAGAGCAAGACTCTGTCTCTAAAAAATAACCAGGCATTGTGGTGGGCGCCTGTAGTCCCAGCTACATGGAAGACTGAGGCAAGAGGATTGCTTGAGGCCAAGAGTTTGAGGTTGCTGTGAGCTATGACCCCAAGGTGCTGTAATAAGGGTGACAAAGTGAGACTCTGTCTCAAAAATAAGTAAGTAAGGAACATGATAGATATTTTTCCAAAGAAGACATACAAATAGACAACGATTATACAAATAGGTTTTCATCATCGCTGTCTGGGAAGTGCAAATCAAAATCAGAAGGACTTATTATCTCGTTAGAATGTTGGGATGGCATTATGAAAAAAATAAAGATAAGTATTTTTCAAGATGCTGCAAAAGTAAAATGGTTTGACAACTATGAAAAGCAATTTGGTTTCTCAAAAGATTAAAAGTGGAACTATCATGTGATCCAGCAATTACACTTCTGTGTTTATGTGCAAAAGAACTGAACTCAGTGTCCTAAAATACAGCTGCCCTTCATCATGTGAAGTGCTCAGTTAACATCTTTCCTGTAATGCCATATTCATTGCATTAAGTAACAAATTAAATGTCAATGGATGCATGAATAGATAAGATGTGGTATATAAGTATTGATAAACATTATTCAGTGTTAAAAAAAGAGAGAAATTTTCCCATATATGACAATATATCTCAAGAATATACATGAACCTGGAGGACATTATGCTAAGTGAAATAAGGCAGGCACATCAGTAAAATACTGCATGATTCCACTTATATGAGGTATCTAAAATAGTTACTCATGCAAATAGTAGGATGGTGGTTACAAGAACTGGGAGGACAGGGAAAGGAGAAGCTGTTATTCATTGAGTTCAAGGTTTCAGTTGTATAAGATGAATGAGTTCTAGAGATCTGCTACACAAGACTGTGCCTACAGTTAATAATACTACACAGCAGATTGTTAGTAGAGTGGATTTCATGTTAAGTGTTCTTACCACGATTACACAGCAACACAAAGAAAAAGAGGAGAGAAGGAAGGAGAGAGAGAGAGGAAAGAAGGGAGGGAGACAAGGGGGTAGAGAGAAAGGAAGTAAAAGCAAACTCAGCTTAAGTTTCTCTCTTTCATCTTCTATATCCAAATCTTGAGTGATTCTTTTGAAAAGTTCTCTTTAATGGAGAAATGTGAAGTTTCCCTTATGCCTCATTGTCTTCCAGTGAGACTATTAAAATAGCTTTCTAACTAGTTTTCGCTACATTTATTCCCCCCCCCCCAAGAAAAGGTATCAAAAGTGCTACCAATTTATAAGTATGAGCAAGCTTCATACCTGGAGATAAGATTTTAATTGATTCCCTATTTCTTATGAACTTCAAACATTTTAAGACAGAATATTGGGTTATATTTGTTTATCTAACTATATGTTTCTCACTATTTTAGTAACTCTTGCTCAACAATTGCAAAAGGACATAAATAATCCTAACTGATATCGTGCTCCTGTACCTTTTATATTTTGGTCCCTCTTCCTAGAATAATCTTTCCTCTCAAACTCACTCGAGTGCCTACAAACTCATATTCATTTTCAAAACTCTGTAGTATAATCATTACCACTTAAAAGAAGCTTCTTTTTTCCTCTGCCTTACCCAAACTCAGAGTTATCAGTCCTCTTCTCTGCTAATTACATATTTTGGACATAATTCAGTCATTGCACTTAGCACTGTCTATAGCAATCTGTTACATAACTATGTTCATTACTTTATGCTCATTACATTAGAGTTGAGTGTATTGTCTATTATTGTCTTATACACCCATGTCAAGCACTGTAAACTGAAACCCTTAACAAATCTCCGTTGAATAACTGAATATATACATGATGACTTGCATGCAAGAATTAAAGAATTAACCAATTAAATTCATTATGGTTTCAAGCTATCCAACTTGGTTGAGTTCCTCTTTGTACCTGGCAATCATCTTAATCCTCCTTTGGTATATAATTACTCTTTATGTAGTGAATGATTTGATCTTTACATGTGGCAACAATAGCAATACAATTTAGAAATGTTAAGAGGTTTAAGAAAGTTGTTTTCCCTCACCCATAAGAGAAATTGTAAATGAGGCTCCCTTAATTATAGCTCCTTCTAAGGCCTCTGAAGTGAGATCTAAAGCAAGTCATCTTTTACTGCTAATTTTTACCCTCTTTTGTATGAAGTTTTAAAAAAGCCTAAAAAAATCTGTTAGAAGTGAGGAACAGCAATGAGCTTGTAGTTTATTCAAGTGGCCAAAATCAAATGGATCACATATATCCTAATATATCATCAGATAGGTTAGTATTTTCTTTGTATAGCAGAAATAAGCTTACATTATTTCTATAATACAACCGCAGCATTCAATATGGGCTGCATAGCAGAATCATCTGGGAAACTTTTCAAAGAACACTCTATTATGTAGATTCTTATTCTAGAAACATAATTTATGTTAATTGGGACTCAGGCATAATATTATAAAATCTCCTCAGTGACTGTAATGCACAGCCAAAAAAGAGAACCGCCATTAATAGATTTTTAGAGACACTAAAGAACAAAGCGTTGAGCAAATAACCTTTCTCAGATGTAACAAGAGGGTAAAGCAGAGAGAAATAATGCCAAAATGTACACATACTCCCCGCTTCTGTATGCTAAAGAATGACAATACCTTTCCACAAGTATCATCTTTTCTGTCTTCTAATTATCTCTGAATAGCCTGGGCTATTTATTCCCTTACTGATCCAATAGGTAAGCCATCCAGGTGGAAAAATGGAAAACCTGTCCTTTTTTGGCACATTTTCTCCTGACAGTTGGTAGATAGCAGTTCAGTTCTCAACTGAAAGAACACCAGTGGTAAACTACTCACTGATGTGCATGTTACACCAGCCATCGACCAAATAGAGCTCTCTTGGAATCCACAATGAGATATACGATTAATCTAAATCATCTACTTTGTATGAACATGAGAATCTATGATAATACAGATAAAATAATTCAATCTGTATATATCATTCTCAATTTCCCCAAATTTTCTGCTACCCATACATGTAAGGGATGTCATTAATAAACTGAAAAGTAACCAGACTATAATTCTGTCTTCTATTTTCTTATGCACAGCAGCCATAAAAAAGTTAGAATAAGCAAAAAGACTAATATATCCATATACTTTAAAAGAATGAATGTGACTATGATGGGGAGGAAGAGAAGGCAAAAGAAAAGAGAGAGGGAGGAGGGAGAGAGGAAGACGGGACAGAGGGAGGAAAAGAGAGACAGGAAAGCAGGGAATGGAGAGTCATGGATAGAGAGAAGAATAAAAAAATTAATGTCAGATTAAAGCCTGTGTAAGGTTACCTTGGCTATTTGGGGTCTTTTCCAGTTCTATACAAAGTGTAAAACTATTTTTTCTAGTTCTGCAAAAGTATTGTTAGTATTTCGATGGAAATGCATTGAATCTGTAAATCACTTTGAGTAGTACAGGCATTTTAGCATTGCTGATTCTGCCAAGCCATGAGCATGGTGTATTTTCCCATCTGTCTACATCCCCTGCAGTTTCTTTCCCCAGTGTTTCATAATTCTCCCTATAGAGGTCTCTTACCTCCTTTGTTGAGTATATCCCTAGGTATTTTCTTTGTTTCGGCTACAAAAACTATTGGGTCTTAAATTCATTAGTGCATATAAAAGCTACTGATGTGTATGCATTGATTTTGTAACCTGAGACTTTGCTAAATTTATTTATCAGTTTCAGGAGTCAATGCAACCTTACATAATAAGGACAAATTGGGAGGGACCATCTTACCAGACTTTAAACTTTACTAGAAGGCTGTAGTAACAAAAATAGCATTGCTCTAGCACAAAAGCAGAGACATAGATCTATGGACTAGAACAGAGAAACCAGAGATGAAATCATCCTCATATCATCATCTGATTTTTGACAAAATAGCTAAAAAAAACATACACTGGGGAAAAGAGTTCCTGTTCAATAAATGGTGCTGAGAAAACTGGATAGCCACATGTAAAAAACTGAAACAAGATCCCTACCTCTTACTACTCACAAAAATTAACTGAAAATGGATAAAAGATTTAAATCTAAAGCAGGAAACTGTAAGAATCTTAGAAGAAAATATTGGGAAAATTCTTCTAGATATTAGCTGGGGCAAAGAATTCATGAAGAAAACTCCCAAAGCAAGCACAAGAACAATGATTTAAAAAATGAAACCTGATAAAATTGAAAAGCTTCTGCACAGCCAAGGACACAATCAAAAGGACAAACAGACAACTCAGGGAATGGGAGAAAATATTCACAGGATATACATTTGATAAAGAGCTGATAACCAGAATCTACAAAGAACTCAAGCAAATCAGCAAGAAACAATCAAACGACCCCATTAAAAAGTGGGCAAAAGACATGAACAGAAGACTAATGACCAAGAAACTCATTTTTAAAAGCTCAATATCTCTAATTATTATGGAAATGCAAATCAAAACTACAATGATATATCACCTAATCAACGAGAATAGCTCATGTTAAAAAGTCCTAAAACAACAGATCCTGGTGTATATGGGTTGAGAAAGAAACTCTTGCACACTGTTGGTGGGATGCAAAGTAGTGAGACCTCTATGGAAAATTGTATGGAGATACCTCAAAGAACTTCGAGAAGACCTACCACTTGATCCAGCCATCCCACTGATAGGTACCAGGATTGAGAGCGGGGTCATCTTATAAAATGTACACCTGTACTTGAATGTTTATAACAGCACAATTCACAATTGCAAAGACACAGAAACAACTCAAGTGCCTACCAATACATGAATGGATTAATAAAATGCAGTATATGCATATATATGCATTCTACAGAGTGCTACTGAGCCATAAAATGAAATGACGATCTAGTCTCTTTTGTGACAACCTGGATAGAAGTAAAACTCATTCTTGTGATGCTTCACAAGAATGGAGAAAACAAACACATGTACTCCATACCAAGTTGGAACTAATTGATCAACACAATTAGTTCACAATTAGTATGCAAATGAAAGTAAATCTCAATGAAAATCAAGTTGGGAGAAGGAGGGAGTAGAGGATGGGTAATTCACACCTATCTGGTACAGTATATAGTATCTGGGTGAAGGGCACATTCATAACTTTGACTCAATCTATACAAAAACAAAAATGTAAACAATAAACTTATATTTCATGTAAGATGGCTGATGTCTTTTGGATGATTTTTGATAGTCATGAAATCCTTTATAATTAGGAATATATCCAGGATTAATTAATCATATGATTTATGAATGATTTATATTTCATGTGAGACAGTTGACATGTTTTGGATGGTTTTAACAATCAAGAAATCCTTCATAATTAGGAACACATTCAGGATTAATCATTCATATGTGTTTGTATATTATAAAGCAAAGCAAAATGTTGTATATTCAGATCCTTTGCTCATTTTTAATTAGATTATTTGCTTTCGTCCTATCGAGTTGCTATAAATCTCTGATCAGACAAATAGCTTGCAAATAATTTATATCATTCTTTGGGGTGTCTCTTCAGATTTTTAATTGATTTTTTTTTTTTTGCTCTGCAAATAATTTGTGACTTGATATGATACGATTTGTGCAACCACTTTGGACCAGCAATCTCTCAGACCTTTTCCATCCTTTTCACTCTTACTTCTCCCTCTGGTACACTCATTACATGCAACTTTTGTATGCTTAATAGTGTCTCACATTTCTTTAAGGTTTTTTTTTATTCATTATGTTTTTTTTCTTTCTTCTTCAGATTATCTAATCACCACTAATCCACTAGACCCCTTCTAGTTTGCTGATTCCTACCTTTGCCAGTTTACATTCTTCACTTTGTTGTTTTTTTTTTAACTTCAAAATTTGTTTTTTTATAAATAATTTTTTCTTTACTGAAGTTATCTATTTAATAAGAATCACCATTATATCTTTCTTTAATTCTTTCAGCATTATTGTCTTAGTCTTGAATGTATTTATAATAGCTCCGTTCAAGTAATATCAACCAAGTTCACTATCCTACTTATTATACAGACTGCTTCAAAGGCAGTTTTTATCACCTGCTACTTGATTCTGTGTATGAGTTACACTTTCCTGTTTCTTTGCATATATGATTCTTTTTTTCAGAAAGCTGGAGATTTTAGATATATTTTATCAATTCTGGGTGCGGATAATCCCCCTGAAGTTGTCCTTATTGCTCTTTGCTGGATCATTTCTTATTTATTTAATGAGTTAATTTTTCCAACAGTAGAGCCTCTGAATGTCCCTGCTCAGATTTCTTTCCCTTGGTTTTTATCCCTTGACCTGACTCCCTACCAGTCACCCTTTGGTTGGCATAAGCCACTTATTCATCAAAAATAGTGTGGTATGGCCAGGCACCGTGACTCACACCTGTAATCCTAACACTTGGGAGGCCAAAGGGAAAGGATGGCTTGAGCTCAGGAGTTCAAGATGAGACTGAGCAAGAGTGAGACCCCTTCTCTACTAAAAGTAGAAAAACTAGCCATAGTATGAGCTGGTACTTATAGTCCCAGCTACTTGGGGGGCTGAGGGAAGAGAATTGCTTGAGCCTGAGAGTTTGACCTCTACCCATGGCACTATACCCAGGGCATCACGGTGAGACTCTGTCTTAAAAAAAAAAAAAAAAAAGTAGTATGGTTTGTAACCTACTATCAGAGTAGTTCAGGGAGTTTATGTTTTCTTACCCTGTGTTTAGCTGAGGACTAGTAGCTAGGAAGTTCCCCTTCTGAACTCTCTCAAAAAGAGTAGCATTGGACATACACAGTCACTCAGACTGTCGAGATTAGTGTAGCTTTATTTTTATATGTATCTTTCTAGGACTATCCTCTAGGTCAGAGCAGTTACTGTTTAATCAGAGGTTGTGTTTAAGCTCCTCGTGGCAGTGAGGGCTGTGCCTCTGGTAACGGCCTGTGTACACTCCGGGGTGGGGTGGGGGGACTTTAAGTCTGCCCACATTCTGCTCTGATTGCTCCTGAAAGCACAGATTTCCTAGTCTCAGAATTAACTATGACCTCAGCAGGGCTCTTTTTGACTGTCTCTTTCTCTGGATCTGTTCATTAAATGCTTGTTTGCTCTGCCATTGTGTTTGTTTCATGGCACCACCAGCCTTTTTACTTTGTTCTCCACTGATCCCCACAATGCTTAAAAAACACCCTTAGGTATAGAATTCTCTATGCCCTCTTCCAAATATAGCCAGTTTTCAAAGGCAGAGCTGTAGGGCTCGTTGGCCTCATGGCCTGCCTTTCCAACTGGTTAGAAACCTCGCACCACTTCACCAGAGCCAAGGCAGGGTCCTGCTCTTCCAAGAGTGATGCTTTGCTCTGTGAATTGTGACGAGTGGAAGGAGAGGCTAGCTGCCCCTGATCTTCTCAGCTTACCACACCTGATGGAACTTTCATCCTAAGAGTCTGCTGAGGCACACGTCCAAATATTCAGATCGGGTCCCCCTATTTTCAGCCTGTTGCATTTGAAATTGAGCTTGATCTTGAATTCATGAACAGGAAGAGGATAGGAAAGGCAAGACCTGTTTCTCTTAGCCTTGTCTGCCTGGAATAAAGCTTGTACAGCGTGGGACTGGGATGCCAATGAGAAATGGAAACAATGGCCTCAGATTGGAAGGTAAAGAGAAGGGGACCCCTCTCTTTTTGGCTACAGCTGCCCAGGAAAGAGCATCTGGGATAGAGTTTTATATCATAGAACTAGGGGTGCAAATTAAGGGGACAGGTTGTGGCTCGAATGCTATAGATTCAGTGTTTTTACTAAGATTTATAGATTGTTCTGATTAAATGTTTCTGTTTTCACCCTATGGTCTTAGAACCATTTCCAGAAAATGATTGGTTCCCCCCCACCACCCAACCCATAACCCTGGGGAGAGACTTCATCAAGAACCTTACAGTACTATCCTGCAATTCCCACCTCCTTCAATTTCCCACATCCTTCATATTTCATAGCTTACTATTTAGCTAAGTAGCATAAATACTTATCTGAATGACATTCCCCTTTAAAACTTTTTCTGCTAATTTACAAGGTCAGGGGTATGAAATGAAAAGAAAAATTGTTCCTGTGGAATACATTTTAATATACTGATAGCTCCCATGACCAACTGCAGTCCTCCACACCGACTAGGAATCAAAATTATTTATAGTGGCACTTGTGGCTCAAAGGAGTAGGGCGCCAGCTCCATATACCAGAGGTGGTGGGTTCAAACCCAGCCCCGGCCAAAAACTGCAAAATTTTTTCTGAACCAGGCTTTGTAGAGGCCCTTCCAACTTCTGGACTCTCAAAATGTAGTTAGGCAGCAATGACATTTATGCTTTTCTCATAAGTTTTTTGTTGCGGGGTAGGGTGGAGATAGTCTCATTCGGTTACCCTGGGTAAAGTGTGATGGCATCATAGCTCACAGTAACCTCTTGCCTCAGTTTCCCAATTAGCTGGGACTACAGGCACCCACCATAATGCCTGGCTAATTTTTTTAAAGATGTGGTTTCATTGTTGCTCAATCTGGTCTCAAACTCCTGGGTCAGGCAATCTACCTGCCTCAGCCTCCCTGAGTGCTAGGATTACAGGTGTGAGCCACCACTCCCGGCCTTGTTTTTTTTGTTTTTGTTTTTGTTTTTGTTTTTGTAAACCCCAAGGCTCTTTAAAGTGATAAATATTTTCAAGAATGATAAACAAAGCAAGTTTATCCCTCTTTTTTCTTCTTTTTACTACCATTTTTAAGATAGTCCCTTTAAAAACATTAAATGTCGGCTGTGATAGACATCTCCAGCTGGAATCAATATCTAGGTGGTGTTAAGAACATTTGCTACTCATTGAAGCAGCAGGTCACATCTCTGACTAAATTAAAATGCTTACAATTGCCTGAAGGAGCCAAGCCGGTCCTAGTTTCTGCTTGTGTTTGTTTACTCATTAAATTATGTTGGCTGCCAAGCCTCATAACCCAACCTTTAGATTAGTAGAACACCATGCATTGCCAAGGAGATAGCCTACATGTTTTTGAGGAAGAAAACCCTTCCAGCAATGGTAGGTTATGGTTAGAACATAACACAAATGAAATCACACAACAAATGAAAATCCACAATGTGATCCCAAAAGGGCAAGATAATTAAACTCTAAATTGATAATTCAAATGCAGCAATTTCTTAATATTACACCAAATATTATTCTGAATATGCAAACATGATTAGCAATAAATAACACATTTATTAAGAACCATCTCCAAACAATATTTCTTTTTGCTTAATATATCAAATATTTACCACTAAAAACCTGTGAAAATTGATATTTGTTGACATTTTATGTTTCTCAATTTTTTTGATAAGTCTCTATAATAGTGTCTTTTTCACATTTTCACCTATATTCTTACTTCAAATGAGATTTTGCGCTATGAAAGAAAAGTTGTAGGTATGTTAACAATGATTGTATTAGAGTTCTAAGGATATAATTTTTTTTTCCTGTCCATTTTCTAGTTCATGAAAGAGTATTTTTTAACACATGGTCTAAGAGGGGAAAAAAACCTTAAACTGTTTTTCCTTTACTTTCTTTCCACAACAACAATCAACAAAGAATACTTCTGTGACCAAATATGTAGAGATCTCTCCCCACACACCAAGCAGGCAATCAAGTCTGCAGCAAACACCAGATGGGTGTCTTTCCATTTAGTTGCAGCACTGTCAACCTGGAGAGAGGGTCAAATCCCACGGGTGGAAGGCTCAACCCCCAAGACCGTCCCATCCTTTCTACTAGTTCCAAGTCAAGGCTTCTGGAATCAATGACCAACCACCTTCAAGTTGAAGTCCCCACCACCTCCTCTTCATGTTCCATTAATTTGTTAGAATGATTCATAGAACACAGGAAAACACTCACTTACATTTGCTAGTTTATTACAATGGATATTTTAAGGATACAAATAAACAGCCAGGGGAGCAGGTACACAAGGTGAGGTCTGAAACAGTCTTGGGCCCAGAAACATTTGTCTCCATGAAGTCGCCATATTGCTAACCCTGTCAGCTTCCACATGTTCCTCTATCCAGCAGCTTTCGGAACCCTGTCCTCTTGGGCCTTTTGTGGAAACTTCATTAGATACGCATGTCTGACAACCATTCAGAAATGTAACTGGCCAAAAAAGGGTATGATCCAACACTAAAAGACTTTGTGGGGAAACCCAGAAAGGCGTCTGTTCAGATTCTTCTTGGCCTCTCTTTGCAGCCTTCCTTCATCCAGCATATGAGGCAGGACCCTTTTAAAGCAGGGGTCTTAAGATCCACAATCATGTCAGACTCCTGCCTTGAGCAGGTGCAAGGAGGGCAGGAGAAGGTCAGAAAGAGAGAATGTGTTTCGTGAGGCTTGCTCCTGAGGTCTAAAATGCATCAACATTATAGCAAGGACTATGGCAGTTATGAACCAGGACCCAAAGACAAGAGCTATAGATAATATCACAGTATAACATGTGACTAGGTATGCATCCAGGCACAAGTAGCTAGTAATTTTAAGAGCAAAATATCAAATATTTGTAAACTGTATAGTGAAAACTAAAATATATTTTTCAAAAAATCCCTAGAAATGGAAAGATTTGATTATGAAATGAAAGTCTTTCAATTTTCTCAGATTTATTTGAATGAGACTTTAATTCATATATTTCCATATTCTTTGGATCAGCATTATCTAACACAAATATAATACACACCACATATGTAATTATAATTGTTTCATAGCCACATTTTAAAAAGGTAAAAGTAAAAAGTGAAATTAATAATTATTTTTTTGCCATCTCTCCATTTTCTATTTTATACAAAAATCCAACTGATTTATAATCTCTAATCATGTTAATTATAGCTCATAGTTTTTGTTACACATTTAATTCTGATTTCTGCTAACTCATTTTTCTATTTTTCTAAAATATAATTTTGAGTGGCTAATTTCATTGACTATTTTTGTGTAGATTCTGGTCATAAGCCCTTCATTGGATATATAGCTTCCATATATTTTCCCCCATTTCTGTATGTTGACAATTTGCTCTGTTGATTATTTCCTTAATTGCACAGAAACTTTTTAATTTAATTGAGTCCCATATATTTATTTTTGTTGTTGCTATGATGGACATTGGGTTCTTTTTTATATATTCTTTGTCTAGGCAGATATCTAGGAATGGTTTTCCTAAATTTTCTTCTGGAATTCTTATGGTTTCATGCTGTACATTTAATACTTTTATTCATCTTGAATTAATTTTAGTTAGTGCTGAGAGATATGGTCCCAGTTTAATTCTTCTGCATGTGGCTATCAAATATTCCCAGAACCATTTGTGTATTGAATAGGAATTTCTTTTCCCGCTTTATCTTGTCCACTTTTTCAAAGGTTGGATATGGATGGCTTTATATCAGGATTCTCTGTTCCATTGGCCTTTGTCTTTATATGTGTGCCAATACTATGTTGTTTAGCTTTCTAGTATAGTTTGAAGTCTGATAATGTGATGCCTCCAGATTTGTTCTTTTTACTTAATATTTCTATGACTCTTTTGATTCTTTTATGGTTCTGATCAAAGCATAGTATTCTTTTTTTCTAGGTCTGTGAAATATAACGTTGGTATTTTGATAGGGATTACATTGAATCTGGAAATCACGTTGGGTAGTATGGACATTTGAACATTATTGCTTCTACCAATCTATGAGCATGACATGCTTTTCCAAATTCTTACGTCATCTGTAATTTCTTTCCTCAGTGTTTTATAGTTCTCTTTGAAGAGATCTTTCACCTCCTTGGTTAAGTATATTCCAAAGTATTTTATTTTCTTTGTGGCTAAGTTGTGACCGGTATTGAGTCTTTGATTTGACTCTCAGCTTAACTCTTATTCATATATAGTAATGCTACTGATTTGTGTACATTGATTTTGTAACCTGAGACACTAATGAATTTATTTATCAATTCCGGAAGTCTCTTGTTCGAATCTTTGGGTATTGTCAGCAAAATGCAATAGTTTGTCCTTCTTTTTCCCAATTTGGGTACCTTTTATTTCTTTCTCTTGCCTTATTGCTCCAGCTAGGACTGCCATCATTATGTTGAATGGCAGTGGTAAGAGTGGGCACAATGATCTTCATCCAGTTCTTAGTGGAAATACTTTCAACCCTTCCCCATTCAAAATGCTATTGTATTGTGGGTTTAACATTTACACATATGGTGTTTTTAATTTTGAGATGTTACTTCTAGGGCTAGTTTGTTTAGGGTGTTTATCATGAAAGGGTAGTGAATTCTGTTGAATCTATTGAGATAATTACCTAGTCTTTGTTTTTGTTTTGCTTATGTGGTGAATTACATTTATTGATTTATATAAGTCAAACCATGTTTGCATCCCTGGATAAAGCCCCCTTGGACATGGAGGATTCTTTTTTTTGATATGTTCTTGAAGTTGGTTTGTTAATACTTTCTTGAAAATTTTACATCTATTTTGGTAAGGACATATGTCAATAGTTTTACATTTGTAGAGCAACTATTCGATAGTTTTACATCTAACAGTTTTACATTTACATCTATAGGTCAATTTTATATCTATATTTATAAGGACATAGGTCAATAGTTTTCTTCTTTTTTTTTTTTTTTTTTTTTTTTGTTGGGTCTTTTCCTAGCTTTGGTATCAAGGTGATATTGGCTTTGTAGACTGAGTTAAGAAGGACTCCCTCTTTCTCCATGTTATGGAATACCTTTTGCAACATTGGTTCAGTTTCTCTTTGTATGTCTGGTAAAATTTGGGTGTGAAACCCTCTGTTCTAGGACTTTTTCATTGAAGGTTTTGTATTGCTGCTTCAATGTCATTACTTAATATTGTTCTGTTTAGGAGTTCTATTTGTTCCTGATTCAACCAACTTTGGTGGGTTATTTGTTTCTAGGTTGTTCTTTGTATGTTACTTAATATTTACACTTCATGGCTCACAGGAGTTCCTCTTTCATGTTGATTTTGGCCTATCTGATGGCTATTGGTAATCTCTCCATATCCCACTCCAGGTAGCCACCGGAATGGACTTCCTTGATTATCAAGAGCAACTCTGAGGACACTATGAAGAAAGTTGACAGTTTTGAGCAGAAGATACCAGGGATTTTCACTGGTAAAGTACTGAGAGTTGTCAGACTCTGACACAAGAAGTCTCAGTGGAGAAACAAATAGTATTCTCAAGCTTCTTGGGAAGGAATCAGAATCAGAAACAACTCAGTAGCAAGCATTGACCACTGCTTTTTTCTTTTCCAAAATAAAATATTCATTCTAAATAAAACTTACAACTTTATCAGTCCAGGATGGGATTTTTAAAATTTGTTTGGTTAGTTTATTGTTTTTGTTTCAAAAATCTAGTCTTTTTTATTTAATTTTATTTTTTAAGCAATTTATATCCTAAAATTTTTATGCTGTTAGAAGTGGGAAAATAGATGAATTAATCCACATCCTTTCATTCCTAAGTTTCTAAATTAGTTTTGTTGCTTGCTTTTCTTTTTTCTACATAACTTTAAATTTACAACTGGTTAAGAGAACTTTGCTTTTCTTTTTACATGGGTAGCTTTTATAATGTTTTATTCATGGTTACGAGGGTGCCCATTACCTGAATAGTATTTATTGTACCTGTTAGATAGTTTTTTACCCTCTTTTTCTCTCCCTTTCTCCCTGTTTGATTTCCAACAATTTTTACTTCTCACTATGTGGATGTGTGTCCATCAATTAGTTCCAAATTCTTAGAGAGTACACGAAATGTTTATTTTTCCATTCTTTCTTTATTTTTTTTTTTTTGAGACAGTCTAACTTTGTTGCCCTTGGTAGAGTGCTGTGGTGTCACAGCTCACAGCAAACTCCAACTCTTGGGCTGAAGTGATTGTCTTGCCTCAGCCTCCTGAGTAGTGGGATTATAGGCACCCACCACAATGCCCGGCTATTTTTTGTTGCAATTCTCATTGCTGTTTTAGCTAGCCAGGGCCAAGTTCAACCCACCACCTTTGGTATATAGGGCCAGCACCCTACCCACGGAGCCAAAGGTGCCACCCTATTTTTTTTTTTTTTTTAATATCATAGCTGCGTACATTAGTGCAATCAAGGGGTACAATGTGCTGGTTTCATATACAATCTGAAATGTTTTCATCAAACTGTTTAATATACCCTTCATGGCATTTTCTTAGTTATTGTATGAAGACATTTGTATTCTGCATTTAGTAAGTT
>CAUYRH010125301.1:0-54050 GCA_963574655.1 Perodicticus potto | reverse complement strand
TTCCAGTTGCTTGAGATGTCCCATTAAGTTGTTAACTTCCTCTCTTTCAGTTCTCTTGGTGAAGGCTTGCAGTGCTATAAATTTCCCTCTTAGGACTGCCTTTCTGGTATCCCAGAGGTTCTGATAATTCATATCTTCATTGTCATTTTGTTCCAAGAATTTGGTAATTTCCTTCTTAATCTCATCTACGACCCTGCTATCCTTCAGCATAAGGTTATTTACCTTCCATGTTTTCATATGAGTATGCAGATTCCTGTTGTTTTTGAGTTCAACTTTGATTCCATGATGGACTGAGAAGATGCAAGTAATAATTTCTACTCTTTTAAATTTGCTAAGGTTAGATTTGTGACCTAAGATTATTAATTCTATTTCTATAAGTTACCTAAGGCTTTTGTTTCTTTGACATTTATTGGTCTCTTAATTCTTTATGTCTTAATTAAAGTAGCACACCCATATAAATGAATGTAGTGATGCAGAAAAACGAAGAAACATAAAGATCTACTCACCTCTCCCTGCCATCAAATCTCACTCTCTAGAGGCCACCTTTTAAAAAAAAATTTTTTTTTCTTTAAAAATATTAGGAGGCACAAGTGTTCTTGTTACATAGATGAATGGCATTTTGCCAAAATAAGAACTTTTAGTATACCAGTCAACAAAATACCACACATTATATCCGACAGGTAAATTTTCATCCCTAACCTTTTCACCCCTTTTAGTTTTCAATGTCCTTTATGTCACCCTGTGACCAAAGCACCCATCATTTAGCTTCCACTTATTAGTGAGACGTGTGGTGTATGTTTTCCCATTCCTGAGATTTTTCACTTAAGAAATATCTCAGTTCCATCCAAGTTGTTGCAAAAGACATTATTTCATTCCTTTTTATGGCTGAGTAGTATTCCATAGTATATATAAACAACATTTTCTTTTTACACTCGTCAATGGATGGGCACTTAGGTTGACTCCATCAACCTTTGCAATTGTGAATTGTGCTGAAATAAACATTTGGTAAAAGGTGTCTTTTGCATATATATAATGACTTCTTCTCCATTAGGTAGATGTCCAGTAGTGGGACTGGTGGATTGAATGGTAGGACTACTCATAGCTCTCCATACTGTTTGTCATGGACTTGTACTAATTTGAAGTCCCACCTATAGTGTATAAGTGATCCTTTCTCTCTGCATCTATGCCAACATCTATTTTTTTGTTTGTTTATTTTTTTAATAATGAACATCCAGGTCTCTTGCCCACTTTTTAATGTTTTTTTTTCCCTTGCTGATTTGTTTGAGTTTTTTATAGATTCTGGATATTAGCCCTTTTGATTTACACTTTGCAAATATTTTCTCCTATTCTCTACTAACTCTTTTGTTTCCTTTGCTGTATAGAAACTTTTTATTTTAATTAAATCCCATTTATTTATTTTTGTTGTTGTATTTACCTCTAAGGTCTTAGTCATAAATTCCCCTTAGACTAATGTCTAGATGAGTTTTTTGTATGTTTGCTTCCAGAACCTTTATGGTTTCAAGCCTTACTATATTTAGGTCTTTAACCCATATTGAGTTAATTTTTGTATATGGCAAGAGATAGGGATCCTATTTCATTTCTTCTGTGTCTCTAGTTTTCCCAGAACCATTTATCAAATAGTGAGTCCTTGTCCCAGTCTACATTTTTGTTTGCTTTGTCGAAAATCAGTTGCTTACAGCTATGTGGTTTTATTTCTGTGTTCCCTAATGCATGCCTTTGCTCTTTCCCTATACCAGTACCATGTTGTTTGGGTTACAATAGCCTTGTAGTATAATTTGAAGACAGGCTGTATGATGCTTCCATTTTTTTTTCCTTATGCTTGATTTGGTTATTCAGGCTCTTCTTTGGTATCATTTGAAGTTTAGGCTTTTTGTCTCATTCTGTAAAAAATGACATCATTATTTTGATGAGAATTTCATTTAAACTGTGAGTCACTTTGGGAAGTGTGGACATTGTAACAATGTTGGCCCTTCCAATAACCAAGAATGGGAATTCTCCTGATAGAGATCTTTCACCTCCTTGGTTAAGTATATTCCTAGGTTTTATTTTCTTTGCAGCTGTTATAAATGGTATTGTATTCTTGATCTGAATCTCAGCTTGACAGTCACTACTCTGTAGAAATACTACTGATTTATGTATATTGATTTTATATCCCGAGACTTTGCTGAATTTATTTAGCAATGCTCAGAGTCTTTTGGAGTAGAGTCAACCTCTTAACTTCTAATTTTTTCCTTCATGAAATCCTCACGCAATGCTAGGAAATATATATGCTTTCTGTTTTGTCAAGCTTAAACAACAACTGTTTACTCCTTCATATAAGATGCATATGCCTACAACAAGGATGTCATATGTATCCCTCAAATCCACAGTGCACAGCACCAGCCTCTCATCCCTCTTCCTGTCCAGCTGGGACATTCCTCCTCACGAGCTCCCCGCTTCCCAAGGCAACCTTCTCCAAGACTCCTCTCCGTGGTTATCACGGTTCTATAGAGTTACGGAAAGGCTGTTTTTTCTTTATTTTTGTTTTTTGTTTGTTTGTTTTTAAGAAAAGCGAGAAAGGATAAAGAACTGACACCAGTGACACTAGTTTGTTTTTTGTTTTTAAGAAAAGAAAGGATAAGGAACTGACACCTTTTTCATCTCTGGAATTAGATAGTGAAGGACAAAGAAGAATAATTCGATTAACGACTTGATAAAGTGAGCGGGAATGGGTTTAGAAAGCAGCACAAACATTCACCTTTGTCAGTGGATTCAATTGTTACAGCGGAGAAAAAGCAGAAAGACTACAAATAATATTCAGGGGTGAAAAGTCTGTAGTTTTTAGTTTTAATTAATGGACTACAGGCAAAGTAATCAGCTGAGAATAGATGTGTAGATAACATGTTTATTTTCCAGGCAAGAATTGTGTGAACAAGGAAATTTTGCACAGAATCAACCCCATAATTTACTGCTGAATAATGCAGGTCCTAAGAGCAATAGAAAAATGTAAAAATGGTATATCCTTGAAGCCTGAGTGAGAATGAATAATGGGCCTCAAGTTGTCAATTAGCTGGGCCAGCCCTAAATGTGTGTCCTTAAAAAGGAGGAAGAAAGAGATTTGATGATAGGCGAGAAGATGGGGATGTGATGAGCGATGATGGAAGCGGAGACTGGAGTGGTGCACTTTGAAGGCAGAGAAAAAGGCATTGAGTGACAAAACGCAAAGGATTCAGCTTTAGGAGCTAGAAAAGACAAGGAAATGGGATTCCTATTTAAAGCCTCCAGAGGGAGGGTGGTTCAGGGAGGCCACTCCGATTTGCCCAGTGACTCCTCTCTGATTTGCCCCAGACAGAGCACAGACAGATGGATTTCACGATGCCCTCTCTGACCTCTGAGATTTGGCTTGACCCTCGACAGTGAGATCTAGCAAAGTCGCTCTTATTTCTGGGTTAACCTGTTTATAACAAAGGAATGTGGCAATTGGAAAAACCCAGGGTGTTCTTAACTATTTCCTTTTCCCCTCTCAGTGCTGCTCCTTGGATATCACCTCCCATGGCCTAAAACCAGGAGACTTTTTCTTCTAATCTTCGTTCCAAATTTTCAATTTACAGATATTTCCCAAGGTGCTAGAAACATTTGTGACATGAACTCTCCTCTGTGGGTACATTTATCTATTCTAAGGAAGCTGAATAATATAGTTACGCTTTATGTCAAACTCTGTTGGACTATACAAACTTTTTTGTCTTTTATTAATCTTTTATTTATTTTGCTATGTGTCTCTCTGGAATGCTTCTAATCTTGATATGAAAGAAGTATTAAATAAAAACATCAAGAAATCACTGGGTGATTTTTTTTTAATAAAATGAATACTTATTCGCTAGATACCTGTGACAATCAGTCATTCCAAACAATCCAATTTCTCCTTAAGCAGACTTATAAAAACAATTTGAACTTCTAACTGTGGAGATAAGAATTTTTCTCCGAAAAAAATGTGCATCATTGTATTAAATCTCTTACTTTGTCTTAATGCCTTTGAGGTATTACTTAATTGTGCTAACAAATAATAATAAGATAAATTTGCCAAATACTGTATATCAGTCTTTATCCTGGTTTTCCACATGAAAGCATGTCACTGTAAATTTCTAAACTTTTGGTAATTGGCATCATAACAACAAATACGTCCTTCTTTAATATAAAGAGGGAATATGAACTTGAAGTGATTTTTACAATACTGGCCGATGTGTTACGTTAATGTGACTTTCTGTTTACCTTCAGTTTCTTCAGACACTACACTCTGCCTCTGTGGCTACCCCTCCTCTTCCCGTGTAACAGTCTCACATTGAGCTTTAAAGCTTCACTGCACCACTAATGTGTTTTCTCAAAATTAGTCAAGTTTAAGTTCATCCGGTATGAGCATTTTCTTAATCTTCAGCATTCGTGGCCCTTTTGAAATCCATGCTTAAACCTGAAAAGATTTTATTTTCGTGACTTGCCTGGCAGCATATTCTCCCAAGCAGAGTCATTTGTGCTTTTCACTGTGTCTTCTCTACCTGCCCCTAAATCAGTCATTCCACAGACCTATTCTTCTTTATGTCTATTCACCATTGTTCAGTTTATTTATATTCCACTTTGATTCAAGAAGAAAAGAAGGAGTATCACGACCTATGTGGCCCTGGTCTCGGTTGCCGCAGGAATGAACCAGGTGTGACATGGATTAGAAGTACAAGCTTGTGGGAGGCAGGCTAACCTTAGTTGCAGGGTAGCCCCGAGCCCCCTCTGCAATGGATATTTATTAAGGTTATACACAACAGGTGTGGAGAGTTCAGCTAATTACATACAAGGGCTGCCTGCGTAAGGATTGCCACGTGCTCTCCTCACGTGTTCTTTCCCCACCACCCCAATGAAGAACTACTAAGCATCAATGTTTAACACATGCTTACTAGTCAGTGACCAACCTTATCTCATTCCAGAACGCTGAGTTACTTGGGGGACTGCCCCTAAGTCACAAATGTTTCTAGGCTTGCCAGGAGACTGTCCTGTTCTTAGCGTTTCCTTTCAATGTGATAAGAATCATTAACTGTCCTTTGCAAGCATGGTGCCCATTCCTCTACAAAGGAGGATTATCCTCTCCCATGTAAGCCTTCTTTCAGGACTCTACTCCTGAGTGTCATGTATGCTTTTGAGTATTTTTTCTTTAATGAGCATTTGTCATAGGTTCTGCAAGTCCTGTGAACTCTACACGGCAGTCTCAGACTGGGCCATTATCTTCTTTCAACTTCTAATTAGGATACTCTTTTACTTCTCATACAGGTCGGTGGCTTTGAACTTTTTTTTCTACAGTTCACTTAAGGTGACTAGTATTCCTATCCAAACACCCTTCCAAAAGCATTGCCATATTCCAGGCTATAGCAAGGGAGGTATTACACAGCTATAATACAGGTGTAATAATGGAACTAATGGAACACCACTTTCTTCACCATAATCCAGAGCGCTTAGAGAAACCAAGTGCGTGAGACCAGTGTCATTACAAAAATTTTAACTAGAGTCTAGTTTGGCTAATTAGGTTTAAAGTATATTGGTTACAAACTTGGATTTGATTTATGTATCATATTCTTGATCTTAGACAAGAAATGTGACCTGTCTAAACACTAATTTGTTCCTTTGAAGATAGGTGCTTGTCTCATAGGGTTATTGAAACAATTAAATACATGAACATATGTAAAGAATTTAGAAAAGCATCTGTTACATGATAAGTTTAGGTAAAACTTAGCCACTTATGATATAATTCCCATAGCATTTTACTGGCATGTTCTAGCTAGGGGGTCATTTCAGTGGGCACTACTTTCCCCGACTATTGCTCTTATGAAATTTGGTTGCTGCTGCTTTTGTTTACTGTGTAAATTCAAACTCCTCGGTCTAAAATTGAGATTTTAACAAAGGTGAACAGGTGAATGGGAAGTAACGTTAATAGAAATTTATATTTCATATTTCTCCATTCTAAACTTATTCCAGAATCTTCTGTCGCTCCTTTTATTTCCCTTTCTTTCTTCTTTACATCCCCTTTTACCTCTTAGCTCTGTCTGCAAGTATTTGAACAATTTGCCTAAGATAAAACACCTATTTAGCTATAATAAAAAGGACTAAAACCTACCATATAATAAGCATAGCTCATGCCTTATTCTAAAAGTAATTCCTTATGTTTGTCCGTATTGAAATTCATTTGCCACTTTCATAATACCTCCCACACAGACATATGATATCTCCATGCAAATCAGATTTGCCAAACTCACTAGTGCTCAGTATCACCTGGAAACTTGGGAATTTTATTAAAACTTTTCCATATTGAGATACTTTACAAAGTAATCAACATGCCAGACCCAGCTCAACCCCTGAGGACTATTCCATTTTGGCAACATGTAGCTCTCCAGATCTAAGGCATTTCACCAGCCATGATAAAATATCATTTTTTAACATAAATTTCAATGCACCATTTGTTTGATTTAAAATAACTTTTAATAAGAAAACTTCTCAAAAGAGTTTGAAAATCTACATAAATTACATTAGAAGGCCAGCATTGAGTAGTCTGATCCCCAAATATGTGCATCAGAATAATCCATGGTTCTTACCCCCAAAAAGAGAAATATTGGGCAATTCAACACCTGCCCAAAGTTTCTGGGGCAGTCTTAGAAATCAGTATTTCTCACTTCAGAAAGTTGTAAGGCAAATAAATCGGCAGGAAGCACTTCTCTGTGGTGATACAGGGAGGGTTTCTGCTCTATTCCTTCCCCAGGGGGCAGCAGAAACCCTCTCGCAGCTGAAAGTACTAGACATCATCAAATCCAAAGGATTTCATTCTGTGTCCAAGAGGACTTCCTCCCCCAGGTCCTGTGAGGCATCAGGCCAACCCAGGACAGCACTCAGCTAGCAGACTCTGAATGCAGAGTCCTTTGGGACATTTTAAAGTAAATAAAGTCTTAGACCTATTCTTGCCCTGGAAAGTCTCAGGAAAACCTGAGCCTTGTGAACCACCTGGTGGAGCCATCTTGTGTGTGGTTTTCCTTCTGAGAAGGGACTGGAAGAAAGAAGCAGATTAACATAAGCACACAGCCAGGCTTGGGGGCTCACACCTGTAATCCCAACACTCTGGGGGGCCGAGGCAGGTGGATCGCCTGAACTTGGGAGTGTGAGACCAGCCTGAGCAATAAGGAGGCCCAGCCTCTAAAAATAGCCAGGCATTGTGGGGCCACCTCTAGTCCCAGCTACTTGGGAGGCTGAGGCAGGAGGATCGCTTGAGCCCAAGAGTTTGACATTGCTGTGAGATGTGCACTTTACCAACTGTGACAAAAAATAAAGTATACACACACACACATATACACAAATTGTATAAATCCTAGGAATCTTTATTTGCCACAATACTTCAGGATACTTCAGTACATTTGAGAACCACTGAACTAATCTATGTGTTTTTGCTATGTGCTTTTTTATGTTATAGACTTCTTCATGCTTTAAGTCTCTTATTTATAACAGTTTCCAAACAAAAGGTGAATGAAAGGCTGTAACTGAATCATGTTGTAGGGCAAATTGCCAAAATAACAGATATCTGGGTCTTTCCCTTAGCTATTTTGATTCAGTAAGTCTGATGGGAGAACAGAAGTATTTTTGACAAGCATTACTGGGAATTGGTACATTCAATAGGGTTAAGGAACATTAACATTTTGTTTTTTCTTGGTAAGTAACAGTGACTTTCAAGTGGTCACAGTGTTTCTGAGATTCGTCATTTGTTTTATGAACTATTTTAAAATATATTTAATTCCTAGTTTTTGAGAACCTTCAGGTAATTGTTGAAATGTAGATCAATATGCTTTTTTTCAGAGGGGTGTCCTGATAAGTGAGCTATCATAGGTGATAATTGTTCTTCCCACTTTATTTAGACAGTCTTTCTATCCTTAAGAAGATGTGTGTTTTCCCACAGTTGCCTGTTTTCTTTATCTTACTTTGCACTGCTCTTCTTAATATAATCTACCAAATTGTCTCAGAACATCCAGTAAGGTATTGAAAAATAAATAATCTTACGGCTCTCTATGAATCATTGTAAATTATTACCTTCTATTTTTACCCTGTGAACTAATTCTCACATTTTGTCTCAGTTAATTTGTCTAAAATTAAATAACTTATGGGGGATATTTTCAAGTTTTCACTTATCCTGCAAGGATACTGAATTTGTTATTTTGTGATTGCTTTTATGATCCAGTGTTAAAAATCACATTTGGGATATTGAAAGTTTTAAAACTACTTCTTCTGTAAAGCAACTTGTAAAATTTAGAAGTGCTTCTTCCAAAGTTCATCACAATGAGATATTTCACAAATGTATCATAAAATAACAAGACTGTTTTTTTAAAAAAGTAAATGTATTGAACTTCATATAGTCAAATGAACCTGTGTTCTTCCAAGTTGACATCCTGGGAAGTAATTCACTTATATGACTATAATCTTGCCATTATTCAAAATATTTTAGAACTCAATGATTCATCTCACTATTTTGTAACCCTTGTCTTTCGGTGCTGTTTAAGGAGATAGCAGCTGCTTAAGTGGAAGGCTTCATAATGATTATCTTTCTTCCTATGCACCTGCTACTGTGCTCAAAGCATTTCATGTCTTCTTTCATTTAGTCATCACAGCAAAACAGAACATCGATCCTACCTTTCCTTTATAGTTAATGAACTTGTGATTTAGACAGGTAACAATTCCTCTTTCCTGTGCTTGTCAGACTCTATGGAGGCAAAAGGACTCTTGTCCTTTATACTTTATTGTTCAGTTACTTACTACAAGTTCAGGGACTCACCCAAGGTCATAGTTGGTGGGAGGTCTGCAGCTAGGGCTCTGCTCACAGTGATTGCATCCTCCTGCTTCCCTTAGAGTATCAGTGCCACATTAGGAGTGCATTAATTTCATCGGTATTATCTGAAATCAAGTTCAAAGGACATGGTTAGAGATGATCTTTACAAAAGCCTTCAATTAATTGCTTCTTCCCAGTTGCACTGGAATAAATATTGTCAAAGGTGTTTTTCCAAATTCACCAAGAAAGAGAGAATTTATCAAATTTATGAAATTAAACATAGTGTAAGGAGTAACCCACATAAGTAAAATAGGGTTATCCTGATCTTTGGGAATGAAAGAATTCATCTATAGAGAATGTAACGTTTCCTGCTACATAGTGTGTTAATTATCTGTCAAAATGTCTGTCAAGAGAATTCAGAGTCTAATTTTCTTAATAATTAGTAGAGTCTACTTAATATTACAGCATGCTTTATTTTCTAAATGTAGTGCTGTGAAGGAGAGATAGCAGCTCTCTGTCAGACTATTAAAAATTTAGTAATAAAAGAAAAAGAAAATAAAGAATGTGCTGAATCTGGAAGCTTAAAGAAAATTTTCATCACTCACTGGTTTAATAACTAAATGAAAACCAGCAAAAAGAAATATTTAATTTTCAGCCTAACATCATGATAATCAAATGCTTATTAAGTACAAATCTTAAAAATGGGTCACATGGAAATGATTCATATATATAAATGTCACTAACTGCCATAGACCTTTCTGATTTTTGCCTTTGTCCAAATAAAAGACATATCCTCAAGAAGATTTTAGAGAATTTGAAAATAAGAGACAAAGGAAAAAAACAAGAAAAAAAAGTGTAGGAATAATTTAGAGGCTCTAAACTTAGAAATAGACTCTTGGATAGTTTGGCTGAATCCAGCAGATTCACTGTCTAAAGCTTCTCCCTCCTGATAAGGTAATATGCCACTCAGGCTAAAATTCCGCCAACTACATGGTCATTTAGATGAATAAGCATTACAGTATTAAAAAAAAAATTCCACCGAGAGAATTCAAGATTGGTAAATTTACTTTAGTGTAAATTGGTTAAATTATAGTCACTTGCCTCACAATAACATTTCATACAATAATGGTATCATTAGATTATAACATGAGGGGTGCAGAGCAAGATGGCAGACTAGAAACAGCTCCATACCAGCCTCTCAGAGAGAGGAAAGAGACTCCAGTAAGACAGAGGAAAGAGACTCCAGTCACCTCTGCCTGGAGGAAGTAACCTAAAGACCTTACTACTGCAATGACACAGGAAAGTAGTGATGGACTCTAGGAGCCAGCAAGGAGGTCTGGAGCTGAGGAAAACTAGCAAAGAAGACAAGTGCTTGGGCACAGACAGGGATGGGCCAGCCAGTCCTCACGGGGAGAATTGAGGACAGGAAAGGCCCATCTTGCAGATTTTTTAATTTTGGACTAAACTGTTCAGGGGAGCTGCTTTAGAGGGCTTAAACAAGTGAGTGGACTTGAACAGGGTCCAGCAGCCAGGGTGGAATACCAGGTGGGGTGGATCCTCCATTGGCTTGGCTACTATCTGGGAGCCACCATTGTGGGCAAGCTACGTGAGAGGAATGGTCTGCAGTTCCCAGTGCACAGCTGACTCTGGTGCACATGGCACGCTTGGGCAACCATGCTCAGGATGAGCTGAGCAGACCTTACACCCCTAAGGGAAGACCACTTGGTTTTCTGGTTGACATGCCTCCTAAGGAATCTGGCAAGAGCTTTAGTACTCCAATATCATGGGGAATGAAGGCTGATGAGGTGACCAGGACCTAAACAAAGGAAGACAAGACCATATCTCCTCTGTAACTAGAAAGCAGCTTCTGGCCCTAATTTTATATATAGCAAAACCAGCCTGTGTGTTTGCTATCTCTGGCACCACAGCGGCACCTAGTGTCCAGGCAATATATTGCAATGTATACATGCATATATCCTATGTACATATATAAATATATATTTCTTTCATTTTTTGCTCCTTTTCTCAATGTTTTTCTTAGTTTTTCTCTATTTTTTGTTGCGGTTATTGTTATTGGGTTTTTTGATTGGTTATGTTTTCATTTTTCCATTTTTACTTTCTTCAATAGCAAGAGCTCCTCCATTTTTGTTACATTTTTGAGCCCCTTTTATTCTTTTCTTTTTTATCTCTCCTTTTTCTATTTTTTGGTAGAGATTTTTCTACTTTTATCATCTTTCCCGCATAAATTTCCCATACAACAGCTAAGATATATCTTTTTTCCTTATCATATATAATTGTATTTATAATGTTCTTTATACATTTCTGTTTTTATTTTTTATTATTTTTTCTTTACTATGAGTAATGGGGGAGGTAAAGGCATCCATCTGACTAAGGGGGTCACAGCATTGCTGGCTCAAGGAAGTCATGAACTCATGGTCTAGGGTGTCCTTATAACATTGGTCTTTGGAAAGACCATAGTGGTAGGTCCCCACTGCAACATACTGCTGATTTTTTTTACATGTAAGGTGGAGTTGAGGTCTTACCTTTTCCAAGGCTGGTAATAAGCTCCTTATTTTGAGAGACCTCCCAATATGGTCCCCTAAAAAGCCTAGATTTATAGGTGTGGCAATAGCTCCCTGCCAGTTACCACCATTTCTCCTCTCTCCTTCTCTCTTTCTGTACTTCTTTTTTTTTTTTTTTTTTGCTTGTACGAAAGGTCTTTATTGGTGGGGAAGCTGCAGAGCAGCATTAAGGAGGAGGGGAGAGAGAGAGAGAGAGAAAAGACACGCGGGGGGACAGGGGGGAGAAGAGGAGGAGAAGAGAAGTGAAGAGAGAGCTCTTTCTGTACTTCTTATCATCTTCTCTTCAAGTATCTCTTGTCATCCCTTTCTTTGTTTTTGTTCCTCTCTTTATATCTTTTCTTTCTCACTTCTTGCTCTGTACCCTTCTCTTTCTTTTGGCCTTATAACAAAGGACACTTCAACACCTAAGCTCTGAGACAAGGTACTTTAAAGTGAAGAAGGTACTGAGGAGTAAAAAGTAGGGAAAGGAAGTAAAGAAGAACAAAACACACATGAATAGAAATCAACAGAAAAAATCTGGCAACATGAAAAACCAAAGCAGAGCACACCCCCTACCCATGGGACCACGAGGCAGCTATCTGAGAGGACTCTACTTGTGAAAAATTAATGGATATAACAGAAAGAGAAAACAAAATATGGATGGCAAGGGAGATAAAGAGAATTGACCAGAAAGCTTAAAACAATTAAATAAGGGATGAGAGATATGAAGAATATAGAAAAGATATAGTGGAGCTTAAGGAATTGATGCAGTCAATCAGAGAACTTAAAGACACAGTTGAAGGTATCAATAACAGATTGGACCATGGATAAGAAAGAATCTTAGAGCAAAGCACTTGAGATAATGCAGGCAGTTAAAGAGGCAGAACAGAAGAGAGAGAAAGTAGAACTGATAGAATTATGGGAATTCATGAAGTATTCAAACATATGAACTATGGGTATCTCAGAAAAGGAAGAAGAAGACTCCAGAGGAATGGAGGCCCTACTAGAGGATATCATAAATGAAAATTTATCAAGTATCACCAAAGATTCTGCCACACTCCTTTCAGAGGGATATCAAACCCCAGGTCATCTCAACTCAAACAGAGCACCTCCAATTCACATCGTCATGAACCTGCCCAAAGTCAAGATGAAAGAGCAAGTTCAGCAAGCAGCCAGAAGGAAGTACCACTTCACCTACAAAGTCAGACCCATCAGGATGATAGCAGACTTCTAAAATGAAAATTTTCAAGCCAGAAGAGAATGGTCTGCTACCTTTAACTGATTTAAACAAAATAATTTTCAGCCCAGACTTTCATATCCTGCTTAATTAAGCTTCAAAATTGATGGAGAAGTGAAATCTTTTACTGATATGCAAACTTTAAGGAAATCTGCCACAACAAGACCAGCTATACAGGAAATACATAGACCTATTCTCCATACTATCAAAATGGACCACTAGCAAAGTAAACATTCAGAAAATAATGGCTCAAAGGTCAAAACTAAGCAATAGACTTTCACAATATAAGATGAATAGATCTCTACCACACTTATCAATTCTCTCAATAAATATTAATGGTTTGATTTTCCCACTGAAGAAGCACAGGCTTGCCAATTAAATTAAAAAAGCATAAGCCATCCATATGATATCTCTAGGAAACACACCTAGCCTTGGAGGAAGAAACAAGACTCAAGGTGAAGGGATGGAAAACAATATTATAAGCAAATGGAAATCAGAAGAAAGGAGGGGTCACAATCTTATTTTCAGATACAAGTGGATTTAAACCAACCAAATTAAAAAAAAAAAGGCAAAGATTTGCACTTCATTCTTGTCAAGGGAAAAATACAAGAAGACATTTCAATTCTAAATACTTAAGCACCCAACTTAAATGCTCCCAGGTTTACAAAAACAGACCCTGATTGGTCTGTGCAACATGATATCTCATAATACCATAATAGATGAGGACTTTAACACTCCTCTGGCAGAACTAGACAGATCCTCCAAAGAGAAAACAATGGGCTTATTAGATATAGTATACTCAATCCTAAAGCTAAGGAACACATGTCATTCGCATTAGCACTTGGAACAAACTCCAAAATAGATCATATCTTAGGACACAAATCAAAATTCAACCACATTAAAAAAACTAAAGTTATACCTTGCATCTTCTCAGAGCACAAGGCAATAAAGGTGGAACTCAATCCCAATAAAAGATAAATTTTTATTCCTACACAAAAGCAAGGAAATGAAACAACCTTATGCTGAATAACAGTTGGGTCAAGGAATAGACAAAAGCAAAAATTGTAAATTCCTCACACATAACAACAATGACAATGGACAGATAACTTCAGGTATTGAGTAGTGTATTGTCTCAATAAATAGCTACTGTGGAGGTTGCTTGGGGCTTCCCTGCACTTATGGTTAGCCCATCTCTTGCAAACTTGTACTTCAATCCATGTCATGCCTATTTCCTTTGTGCAGAGATGGGGACAGAGTGTTAGGGGTCATGACATCTGGCATAGTTGGCAGGATTCCTGGGACACAGACCAAAGGGGAAAAAGGATACTCTGAAGTAAGTGAAGCCTTTGGTACACAGCAGAAGGAAGTCCCAAAGGGAAACTCTACTCAGAGTGAGTGGGCCCTTTGGTCAATCTAGAATCAAAGGAACCTCACTTGGAATTAGTAAGGCCTTTGGTAAATAATAAGCAAAGATATTTGGGGAAAACAATGGGTAACCCTGTTCAGGGAGTCTTGAGAATTAGAAACTGAGGGAGGTGATGCTCAAGCACATTTTGAAATTGAGGAGGATAGTGAGGTTCAGTGGGAATCTGAACCTGAAGATAACTGGGCACCAGAAGCATATGAAAGTTTTTCTGGCCCTTTCTCAGGGAAGTACGTATGTCATACACACAAGAATAAGCAAGAAAATTCAGATGTTAATGAAAAGAAAGAGGATTCATTATCAGCATAGTTTTTAGCCATTGCAGTCATCCTTATAATAATCCCTCATGCTCCTGTTTTAGTGTTCATTTACTGAAGACTCTTTTCTATTAATATCTGTATGCATCAATTATCCACCCAACATCATGTCCTCTCAATTTCTTCACCTACTTTCTTTCCATGAAATTGTACTGCACCCCACCTTAGCCTGCCATTACTGAACTCGCCATTGCCAATATTTCCACCATCATCAGATTCTCAATTTCAAGTAAACCGGTTTTTTATTACAGGCTCCTTTTTCTCAAATAATTTTGTTTACTATTTTCTATGTAAAAAAATTCTTCAGATCCCCATCCCTTTCATGAACCCATTATTTCACTGACCTTCACAACCTCTGTCTTCCCTGTCTAACTCAGATTGCATAGTCATTTATTATAAACATTCTCTTCTGTGCCCTCAACTTCCTATCCCATTCATCTGTTGGTTATATTAGAGTCACATTGATGAACTTCTAATCCCAAATCTAGCTTTTGTCTTTTTCATTTCATGATTATATCTATGAAGCTGATTGTAGATTTAAAAATATACATAAATTTGAACACAGGCTTTGCCTTAAATTTATATTCTTACTAATTTTTCCAGTTTAAATACAACATATTACCTATAATGTATGTATATGTACCTTACCTCCTCTCACAAATAATGAATTGTTTCTTCACAGTTCTGTGTCCTGAATCTCATGCCCCTTACCTAGTTCAGATTTAGCCTTTGCAATTATTCCATCTCTCTCTTGCAAACAGTATCATACTGAATCATTCTCCTCAGCAAACATAATAGAGTACGTATTATCCTAAAAGTATTCCTTTCTTGATTTTACAGTCCTGTCTAGTTCCCATCCTATTTTCTCTGCTGTCCTTGATAGCATGACTTCTTCCAAGAAGTTGTCCAAACTCTATCTCAAATTTCTTTCCCATTTTTCTTATACTTAATCCTATGAAGCTTTGATAGCCAACATTCTTGCAAAGGTCACCAAGGTTCTTCATCTTGCCAAATCTAATGGTATGAAAGAAAATGTACATTAAAGTAATGACAATCATAATGAAAGTAAAAGAATGGATGAGGATGATGTAAAAGGGACCAAATGAACAGAACTTGATAATTGACTGATGATGGAGAAATGGAGATACTTCATCAGCTTATTCATTCATGAAATGTTTCATTAGCATATGACCAATATCCCAATAATTTAAAACAAAACAAAATGTATATTTTTATGATTCTGGATTTTAAAATTAGCTTAAATTTTCTCAGAATAAAAAAGAACATAAGCATTGATATATATAAACAAAATAGTCTCAGCTCCCTTGTCACCTATCACACATCTTCCATGTAAGTAATAACAAATTCGTTCATTATTTTACTCATCAAATATTTTTGAGCATTGACTTTGTACCAGGCCCTATTTAAGGATGCAAAGAGAACAAAATGATGTGTTTCCTGTTCTGGCTGAATTTAGAGATTACAAGAGAAAATAGATATTGAACAAAAGAATAGAAATGTGATGAGATTAAACAAATGATTATGATTGTTATTAGTTTTACAAAAACAGAAAAGAAATTAATTGCAGGAGGTATATATGTGTGCATAAATGAGGTTGGAAAATTAAGTTCACCAATCATCCTTGAAAGAATGCTAAATATCTCATTGCTGAATATTACAATATTCCCTTGGGAGCTATGTACCAATGCCTGTGCCTGGTCAACCCTACAAAGTAATTTTGAAACTCTTTTTCTGGAATGACCATCAAAGCTGACATCATATAATTACGTTTATGAACTCATCCTGCTGGAAGGGGAATGTGGTGATATTTAGCAATAAGACAGGTACTTTTTCTAGGATTGGTTCATGAACTTAATTGTCAGATCTCTCTCTCTCTCTCTCTCTCTCTCTCTCTGTGTGTGTGTGTGTAGAGAGACAGACAGACAGAGAAACATTAACCTGGTGGGAGAGAGGGAATGGATAAAGGATAAGAAAAGTCTTTTCTGAGAAATTAATATTTGAAGTAGAAGCTAATTTTAAAAAAAATGGATAGGCTAAATTCTATTTTGCAAACAACAGAAACTTTTCCCGAGGTGAAACATAGATTAATGAGAGAAAGTGGCTTTCGTATTAATATAGCCCCAGGTGTGACTTCCTTGACTTGCATCTAATAGCTTAGTGATGTGGAGGGAGTTACTTAACCTCTGCAATAGTGAGTTTTCTCTTACCGAAAGTGTGGATGATCCTGAATACTTTACTGTGCTTTGCGAGATTTAGATGACAGTTTACTTACATACACTTCACAAAGCACCAGGCTTATAGCAGGTGTTCACACACTGTTTGTTCCCTCCCTCTTAACATCTAGTTTAATGCACATTAAACCCTGTGGTGAGGCAATGATAATTGGCACTCCCCCACTAGAAACACTCCCCTTTTAAACCGTATCATGCATAGAGGCTTTGAAATCAGTAAGAGTTTGCACAATAAAATATGAGCTGAATTGTTTGCAGAGCAATTCAAGGGGTGGTATGTTGAGTACCTCAAATGTGAGTGGAAACAGCAGGAATTCAATAGCAAGACTCCAATAAGAAGACAATCTGTACAGATTAAAGCATAAAAATAAACTTTTAACAATAGTTTAAAACAACTCATTTGTCACGTTTCCTCTCAGAGTTATGCAGCCAATTGTCAATCAACTGAGCTGGCAAAATTAATTCCTCCAGAATCTGTTAAGTTCCTCAACTTCTGGGTGATTACTGTGTTTACTGGTAGACACCCACAGGCAAGAAACTACTCTGGAGGGAACAATACTTCTGAAGAAGAATACCAAAAAATTAGAACTATAAAAGCCATGTGGGTGAGTGTTCTCAGTAGTTGGAAGAAACAGAAGTTCACTCAAGTGAACCCAAGAGGCTTAAATTTTCAGGAAAGACATGACATGATAAGAGAAAGGAGTTGATAGGAAAGTCCAAGGTTGGAGTCAGTAATATGGCATGCCTTTACGTGAACTGATACTGGAAGGTACCTAAGGCCAAATAGTTCTAGTCCAAATAGCTCCAGGAATTTCAGCAACAAGAGAAGTTCAAGGCTATTCTTTTTATTTCTCCAATAATGTGAATAAGTATTATATGTATATAATTTTTCTGCCTTAGTCTTATCTTCCATGTTACATATCCCCCTCCCTTCCCGATGTGTGTAAAACAGCTCTCTCATCACCTAGATGTGCCTTGAGTCACCTTTATATTCGTCTCACTGTATCAGTTCAGTCTTTTGTTTAAAGGACTGTAAATATGGAAACCTATGTTTAATTTGTCTAATGCATTGAGCAAAATTTACCATATTCCTGCGGTAACTGTCTTTCTATTTGTAATGAAAAATATATTCTGGTAGGCATAAATGTGTGAATGGATTATATAGACATCATAGTTTCGGGTTAAATCACAATTGAAAAGACTCAACTCTGGGGTGGTGCCTGTGGCTCAAGGAGTAGGGTGCTGGCCCCATATACCAGAGGGGGTGGGTTCAAGCTTGGCCCCGACAAAAAACTGCAAAAAAAAAAAAAAGAAAGAAAGAAAAGACTCAGCTCTGATTAAGGTGAATTTATATTATTATTTAGAGATCTTCAAAGCATTTAATTGTTGAATTGAACATTAATACAATTTATGACAATTAAGATTGCAAAGTCATCCCAGAAAAAGTGGAACATTCCTTATTGCTGAATATTACCACTGTTGTCATCAGAGGGGCCAAGGGAGTGCTTCAAAGGTGACACATACATCTATTAGGGATGTAGCATTTTTTCTAGGATAAGTTCAGGAGCTTAATTGTCTGACCACATATGTCTTTTGTCTTAATTTCATTTCAAGTTAACAAAATCGGCTCGGCGCCTGTGGCTCAATGGGCTGAGGAGCCAGTCACATACACCTGAGCTTGCGAGTTCGAATCCAGCCCAGGCCAGCCAAACAACAATGACAGCTGCCACCAAAAAATGGCCAGGCATTGTGGCGGGCGCCTGTAGTCCCAGCTACTTGGGAGGTGGAGGCAAGAGACTCGCTTGAGACCAGGAGCTGGAGGTTGCTGTGAGCTGTGATGCTACGGCACTCTATCCAGGGTGACAGCTTGAGGCTCTGTCTCAAAAAAAAAAAAAATAATAAGTTAACAAAATCATTGTCCACTTATTATTTGGTCAATGTTAAGGTTTGAAGAAAGGTCTTTAGCTGTTGAAATGACGATTGTAGCTTATTAGATATCTTATATGTTGTTCTGAGTCACATTCATATAGGTCTTGGCAACAACTGGTAATAGTCAAATACCAAAATTTTTTTCAGATACAAACTTTTCTTATTCTTTTTAATTATAAAGCTTCCAATCCTTACACAAGTGAAAAGACATACATACAATTCACAAAGTAAAAACCTCAAGCTACAAAAAAATCAACCATTAGAGTTTTAAATAACGGAATTAATGTAAAACATTTATGTGTTTGGTTACGTGAGTATATTTATAAAACATTTCTTTAATTTTGACAAGCATCTCTACTTTTCTAAAAATAAAAATCTTTCCAACAAAATTCTCATTTAAAGAAAATATTCAACCCTTTTAATCAAATATTCAAAGTTTGCTTTAACTAGTGTTATGTTTTAGTGCCAGAGAAGCTTATATGTCTGGAAAAAATATATTCTCTAGTTTCTTTCTTCTGGTCTTATATTTATAAAAACCCTTTTTAAGTTACTGATACACATGGAACTCTCAGATGTTGGTGGAGAGAGTTGAGTGCATATCCCTAAATCATAGATAGTGGCAAGAACAGGAGAAAGAAATAAGTCTTAAAATTTAGTAATCAGAAGAAAGTAATTACAGTGTGAGGCAGCTCCTTGATCAATTTACACCTAATGCTTGAGAAGGGAAATTAAATTTATTGGCTTCTCTGATTTTCACAATGTATTTAATAAAGATGGGAAACATTTTTTTTTTTCAAATTATAAAACTGTAGTTTTGGGCCAGGCGCATTGACTCACACCTATAATCCTAGCACTCTGGGAAACCAAGGCAGATGGATTGCCTGAGCTCATGATTTTGAGACCAACCTGAGCCAGAGCGAGACCAGGTCTCTAAAAATAGCTGGGCAGTGTGGGGGGCACCTGTAGTCCCAGCTACTTTGGAGGCTGGGCAAGGGGAATCACTTGAGCCCAAGAGTTTGAGGTTGCTGTGAGCTATGACACCAAGGTACTCTACTGAGAGCAACAAAGTGAGACTGTCTCAAAAAAAGAGAAAAATCTGTATTTTTTCCCTCAATTCCCTTGTATAAATATTACTCATAATGTTGTATTAGATTGTTGATAACACAAGCCATTTATTTCCTAGTCAGAAGATCATTCAGTCCTTTACTTACATAGCAATGGTTTACCTCAAGAAACTAGGGTTCAGGGTAAGATTCACTTTTTGAGATGAGAAAACAATATTTTGCCTGTCTGTCTAGGCTCATGAAATTATTATCAGTGGCTGATTAGTGAATTTTTTTTTTTTTTTTTACAAAAGGCCTCTGGACACATTTCTAAATGATTAAAATTTCCAAATGTCATAACTTTTATATTTATTTTAATATAGTAAGTAAAGAGAGATCTATTGATGTATAATATATATTTTTTAACATTCCATTAAATTTCTAAGCCTACAAGAAAATTAGCACTTTTATTATAAATGAAAGAACTGGCATCTGGAAAAATTCTGTAATTGCCTCAATGTTTGAACAGAGCTAGGGCTGGAGTTGGGATTTGCATCATTTATCTGCAAATCACAAGTCGGTATTTAATATGTCTGGAAATGATGATCACAGTGACATGTCTAACACAAAGGACAGTATCTTTAAGCAGATAAATGCTAATTAGTCATTTCCTATCCTCCCCTGCTCATTTTTGTCCAGGAATGATCTACTTTTTAAAAATTGATACGAGGCTACAAATGTTACATTGTTTCAATTTCTAAGGTAAAGCTCAAGTTGTAATTGAGCCCTTCACAGGGGGTGGGTGGGTGAGGGGAGCGTGCTGAACATCCTTACATTGTGCACATTAGGTGAGATCCCGCCCACCAGGGGGCGTGCTGAACACCCTCACATTGTGCACATTAGGTAAGATCTCGCCCACCAGGGGGCGTGCTGAACACCCTCACATTGTGCACATTAGGTAAGATCCCGCCCACCAGGGGGCGTGCCGAACATCCTCACATTGTGCACATTAGGTAAGCTCTCGCCCACCAGGGGGCGTGCTGAACACCCTCACATTGTGCACATTAGGTAAGATCTCGCCCACCAGGGGGCGTGCTAACCACCCTCACGTTGTGCACATTAGGTAAGATGCCATCACTTCCTCTCTCTCTTCCTTCCTCCCATCTCCCTCCTTTCTCCTACCCCCTCACTAGACCATCCTTGTGTTTTACTTTAGTATAGGCGTGTAATTGTTTAAATATTGGTTTCATAATAGTATTGAGTACATTGGATTTTTTTTCTTCCATTCTTGTGATACTTTACTAAGAAGAGTATGTTTCAATTTCATCTTGGTAAATCCAAAAGATGTATTTAAGTCTCCATCTTTTCTTATGGCTGAATTGTACTCCAAGGTACACAGATACCACAGTTTGTAAATCTATTCATGAGTTGATGGGCACTTGGGTTGATTTCCACATCTCGGCAACTGTGAAGTAAGCTGCAGTAAACGTTCTAGTGCAAATGTTCTTGTAGTAAAATGGTTTTTATTCTTCTGGGTAGATGCGTAGTAATGACATTGCAGAATCACATGGAAGGTTCACTTTTAGTTCTATGAAAATTCTCCATACTTCTTTCCATAAAAGCTGGAATAGTTTGCAAGCCCACAGTGCAGAAGTGTTCCCGTCTTTCCACGTCCAGACCACCATCTGCAGATTTGGGACTTTGCGATGTGGATTAATCTCACTGGACTTAAGTGATACCTCAGGGTGGTTTTGATTTGCATTTCTCTGATGATTAGGGACGATAAGCACTTTTTCATGGTTTTTTTTTTGAAGATAGAATCTTACTTTGTCAACCTCGGTAGAGTGCTGTGGTGTCACAACTCACAGCAACCTCAAACTCTTGGACTCAAGTGGTTCTCTTGCCTCAGCCTCCTGTGTAGCTAGGACTACAGGTGCCTGCCACAACGTCCGGCTATTTTTAGGGATGGGGTCTTGTGCTTGCTCGGGCTGGTCTCAAACCTGTGAGCTCAGGCCATCCACCCACCTCTGCCTCCCAAGTGCTGGGATTACAGGTGTGAGCCATCACGCCTTGCCCTTCATGGGTTTGTGTTTTGAAGCTCCTTGAATGCCTCTTTTCATTCCTTAAGCCCTGCTATATCTTTCTTCTGTCCAGATCTTGGCAACTTTGTCTTTAATTTCACTCATTTCTTGAGACAATTTTTGTATTATTTTTTGTTTTTCTTTCCCATTTTCTCAATTCCATCCATGTTCTGAATTTCATTTGACATTCCCACAGTTTCTCTGTGGAAGGTGTTTTCTGCTGTATCTTCCTTGTAATCTCCTGGAGGAGTTGATCTGCTCAGATTTTTCGTGTTGCCAGGAGTGTTCTGCTGGTTCCTGCGTGGGGGGAATTTTCAGTGTGTTTTCATATTAACCCTTGGGGGCAGACCACAAGGTGCTCACAGGCAGGGTGACTGTCGGTTAGCTTGCTTGTTCTGTCTTTGTTCTAGTATCAGATGTCCTCTACCTGGTTTGAAGAAATTATCCCGATTTCCTGCTATAGAAGATGCACACGTGGCAGCTCCCCTCTCCCCCACAAGTGGGGGTGGGGGATCCTCTGGTCACCCAACTTTCTGCCCCTACATAGTACGAATGCCCCTCACACAAACAAATTCAAAGCACCAGGGGTTTTCACTGAAATCCTGGCTACAATTAACTAGATAAACAGTGATCCTCACCTTGTCTGGGAGAGGAGAACCAGGGCCTGCTGTTGGAGTCCCAGACCTCCCTAGGGAAGGGTCGCATGAGGCTAACTAAGGCCGCTCTCTCTCCAACTTGGCAGGGCAGTGGCCTACCAAGGTACAGATGCCAGGCAGAGCCATTCCAGAGGGCAGGGAAATGTTCCTCCTGGCAAAAGGTCTCCCAAGAGGGACCCTGCTTGGTCAAATCAGTGCAGCCAAGCCACAATTTCCTCTCTCATCGGGGGCGGGAGGGGACAGAGCACACTTGGTTCACTGGACCAGGCAGTGCAGAGGAGCTGAGACCCAACCAGACCCATCAGGAGGGCAGGACTGCCTCCCATTCTCCACGGTGTATGAAGAATCCTTGTGGTTGTGGTGAAGAGAAAGTGGCTTCCACAATCCCTGGTTCCCCAAGGTGTCCTGTCAGAATTTCTTCACCTTTCTGATGCCTGTGTTTGAGGCAGACCCTTCAGACTGCCTGGGCTGGCTGGGCTGGCAGGGCTGGCACTCTAATTGCAAGAGCACTGGACACCCAGCCTCTGCAGGGGGCGGCCTGACAAGTGACCAAAGTAGGGGAGGGCTGTGGGCACCCGGCAGCAGAGACAAATTTTGTTCACTTTTCTGTCATGCAAGATGGGGACTCGGGGGGTTGGAAATTCCTGGGTATAGGAATACTGGAATATCCATAGCCAGGGAGGCAGAATCTATGTGGGAAGGCAGTGGCTCCTATTCAACTAACATAGTTGGAAAAGATGGAAAAAGTATTTCCTCAAAAAAATGTTGAGAAAAAGCTGCTATTTTTGGAAGACAAGAGAAATCTGTCAAATATAGTTGGAAAAGATGTTAAAGGCAAAAATGTAAATACACATTATTTGGACATAAGACTTTTTGACCTCTGAGCTCAGCCATATTCTTAGGGTTTACTGGACATGAGTCCCTGATCCTAGAAATGTGTGTCATTGTTGGCATCTTATAGAATTGTCATTACAGATAAATGACAACCGCTATTGTATACACAGTGTCCAATCTGGTAACAGAGGCATTGAGTGGAGCACCAGTACGTACAGGTTGAATTTAATTTGCCCTAATGTTGGGGTACTGAAGAAAGCAAAGTGTTTATGGACCCTAGCATGACAATTTCTTAGGCAGGTCAGTCTACTACACTCTGATTCTAAGATGACAAGTAACATGGTAAAAGTCAGAGTAAGAACGGTCCAACTTTGAATTTCCTTAATATGCATAAAATCACTCAGAGAATTTATTAAAATTCATAGCCCTGCCTTCATAAAGTCTTCATCATTAGGCTTACAGTTGGACCCTGTAGCCTAAATTTTAATAAGGTTTTCAGATTTGTCCGATGTCTCTTCTCTCTGTTCTATAATATGCTTGGAGAAACACTTCTCTAAATTACGTTCCACTTAGGGAAAAGCACCCTCGCTCTTTGTAAGTAATTGGAATAAATAAGAAAATCAACAACCATGGAAATATCGAAGGACAGTAATGTGCTCTCAGCTGGGAGCCTTCTGTTTATTAGGAATTAGGGTAATTTGGGGTCATCTTCTAATGGCACATCATTCTAAAGTAGGGCACCCAAGTAAGCCAGAGAGACAGGTGTGGGGAAGGAAGTAAAGACGCATTTCAGAGTCTCTTGAGCAATGTTCAAAACATTCAGCTCCATACCAGGGGCGATCCAGAGATCAAAGAGATCCTTCCACTGAAAAGATATGCCCAATATTTTGATCTTCAGCTGTGTGTCCTACAGGACTGCTTCCTTTTCCTTTTAGTATCAAACTTTGCCCAACAAAAGAAATTACAAGCTAAGCTATGAACTATTTGAGATATTAAAAATTGCAGCTGAAATAAACTATATAACCAGGGCAGGTAGACAATGATTAATGTAGTATGTGTGGTATTCCTGGCCTATTATACACTGTGATTGAAGTTCCCTAACAGAGGGATGTCAAGAAAATAGCTCTGGATCTAAAAATCAGAAAATCCCTATTTTCGCTCCATTTCTACCAATAGATTTCTATCAGATTATGAGCCAGTTACTTGACCTCTTTGATGCTTAGTTCTTTCATCTTTAAAAGACGGAAGGTAAATTATGTAAGGTAAGGTCAACGTTAGTGGTAATATAATTATCCCATGAAATATAAAGCAAAACCTAAGCACTACATGTGACCAATTGTTATATCGCCATTCTCATAGTAATTTTTTTAAAAGCAATAATTTATTATAGTACAGCTCAAATTAGGTAATGTAGTTTTAAGCCTCTTATTCAAACCACTTCATTTTATTTTTAATATAGAGTTGAAATACTGACAACCTCTTGGCCCTGGAATGAGGTTTAAGAATGTCTTTGGCCACAACAGGAATCACTGGAGGAACACCAGAAGGCTCTATTAAAGTCACTTTCCAAAAACCACCAAAGTGCCTATCCATTGAGTCATTCTTAAAGATTATAGAAATAAAAGAAAGCTTTCTCTGCAATTTACAAACATTATCTAAGAGGAAAAAAGAGAGAATATATGTGTCTGTTTCCCATTAATCAATAGTACCAGTAATTCTTTCATATTATCAGGAGACAGATTTAGGTTTTAAGGGGCATGAAATTTTGTATAAATATAGGACCTTCTTTAATAAAAAGAACACAAAAGTATTAACATAAAAGCTGATTGTAAAAGAACTATTTATTTAGAGTGGCAAAAAAGATATCAAAATGAATTTCTGAAGCTATGTAAATTCAGGCCCCTTTTTCACAAAATCTCTTTGAAAAATTCGCTACAATTAATTATATAGAAATATTTTCGATTTTGACCTCCAAATCTATAATACTCAGTTACTGTCAGGGACCCAAGCATGTAAAGGGCTTAAGTTTAATAAATATCATGAAGTCCAAGTTATATTAAGTCACCAGACTAATGGGCAGAAAAGGATAATAGTACAGAAGCAATCTAAGAAGGGTGGGAAAATCAGAAAATAACTCTGGTGTCTGCTTCATGGGTGCACTCATAGGTAAGCCCTGAACAGGACCCCTGGGAGTCTTCATACGGAGCTTACAAGTAAAAGATCACCAAAGGCAAAATTCACATCATGCAGATGAGTTTACAGGTATTACAAGCAGGCCAAATCCTGCTAGTCAAGTAGCCAGGAGAGAAAAAGGCGAGTAAAAGAGGAGATGAGAAGAAATTATAGAAAGAAAGTTGGAAAGTATGGGGGAGAAGCAAGGGGACATATCTAAAAAGCAGCGAAGGAGGAAAACGTCATGACAGAGAAGACGGGCTTCAGCGTCTGTGTCGGGTGACTTGATAGTGCTAACCACTTAATTCTCTTGCTGTTTCTCAGCTTGGGTGTGCAGCAAACTTCAGACTAGGTAGCAATCTAGTCTTAACCTGTTAAATCAGGACATTATGCTACCTATGACAATTCCTTCTAATGATAATCCCCCCATTTGCAAATTAGAAAAATAAAACCTAGAGATTGCTGACCTGTCAGTGTCCAATCGTTAGCAGAGGCAGGTCTGGAACTCAGATCTCTGTGATGAAAAAATCAGTAACATTTTCTCTATTTTGCAAAAGATGTAGTAACAAAAACAAAGAAAATCTTCTACTCCTAAGAGAACTTAAACACTTACCATCTATACTTGTCCACATTCTTCCTTCAAGTCTTATTTCAAATGCCCCCAAATAAATAAATAAGTAAATAAGATAAAGAAATAAAATAAGAAGCACATAAAAGATTTTCTTGGCCAAAGGTAACCCTTTCTCTCTTTGTATGTCTAGTGTATCTTATACCATTTCTCTTTCTCTGTTTGGGTTTCTTCCCGTCTCTTCACATTCTATGCACCAAGTAATTACACACAGACTCACATGTGCATAAGGACCCGGACGTGCACACATGCCCGTAAGCAGAGACCCCCAAACACCTGCAGTCTCCTCAGAGAAGCATCGGTGCTAGATCATGGCTGTTTTCTATGTGATGTCTATACATAGGTGGTTTCTAAATATTATTTTGGGGAGAAAATCAGCTCAAGGCTATGTGATGACACCAGCAGCAGAATCCAACATGCCTCACCCAGCACATCGTTTTATGATACATAAAAGCCCTGTCCAATTTCTGCCTTCAGTGGCCCCATTTGTCATCTGTCGGGAACTCGTCCTGAGCTTCATTCTCCTATTTGTACGATGTGGTCAACACTTGATTCTAAACATCTGGTACATATTGAAAACTCAATGCTCCTGAATGGAAAGTCTTCAGATTTCTTACTATGGCTATGTTCTTTTTTTAATTTAATTCTTTTTTTAACTCTCAAGCTGAGAACCATAGTATTATTACGGATACTGCCCACACTATTATCCCTATACCTCATTGTGTGACAAGTTTGGCCATTTAATTCTTTCTTGTTTTTTTGTTTTGTTTTGTTTTTCTATCTAGCGCGTCTTCTCTGTTTTTACTGCCACAGTTAAAGTTCATACCTTTATTATGTCTATACTGTCTTACTGAAGTCATGTAATTGATAAACCTGTCTCTGCTCCAATTCCAGTATATACATCTCAGTATAATGTCGCTCTCCTATTCAAAATCCCAATGGTTCCTAATTTCTTACACATTTAAGTCTGAATGTCTTACTCTGATAATCAAAGTCCTCTAATTTTTTTTTTTTTTTTTTGAGACAGAGTCTCACTGTCATTCTCAATAGAGTGCCAGGGCATCATAGCTCACAGCAACCTCAAACTCTTGGGCTTAAGCAATCCTCTTGCCACAACCTCCCAAATAGCAGGGACTACAGGTGCCCACCACAACACCCAGCTTTTTTGTTGTTATTATAGTTGTCATTGTTATTTAGGAGGCCCAGGCCGGGTTTAAACCCACCGGCCCCAGTGTATGTGGCCAGTTTCCTAACCACTGAGCCATGGGCGCTGAGCATCCGACTCAGCGCCTTTCCCAATTTACCCAGTTCTACCTCCCTTCAATACCAACATGCCAGAAAAACTGATGTTCTGAATCTTGGTTGTTTCTCACACCTTTATCTTTGTTCCTATAGATCCATTTACTTTCTCTGTCATCTTTTCCCCCTTTATCCAAACCCTAAGTATTCTTACAATGTCCTCAAATGTACATAAGAGGTAAGAAATAACCTCATAGATGTCACTTATCACTACCAATCTTGCATTAGTCATTTGATATGTAGATTTTCCCCCATACTTGACATGCAGTATGTTGCTTCTTCTTTAAGAATATACTTGCTGAGTGCCTGAGAAACAATTCATTAATCTTTCTAACTCTAACAACGCTTAGTAAAATGCCTAGCACATTATAGGTATTAATTAAATATGTGACTTCATAGATGCATATTCATTTATCTGGCAATGATAAAGGAAAATTTGTTGCCTTTTTTGTTTAAAAATATCAATACACTGTTTCCCATGGGAAATGTTCATAGTTATTTATTCATTTTTGGAGAATAATCAGTAACTGAACTACTAGTATTGATTAACACTTTCGATAATTATTACTTTAAGTGATACTGGACATGCATATAATCCAACTCCCTAAGGGAGGAATAAGAACGCATCATAATGATTGAGCCTAAGTGTACTTCTTATTTTAATGTGTCAAAAAATCTTGCAGTCCTCAAACAGACATTAACAACCCAACCCCCACAGTTTTCAATGTAACATCTCCAGGACTAGAAAAAAATATGTGATGTTCATTCTGTGCTTAAAGACTATTCTTTATTTCCAAGGTGTGATGGGAGAATATGAGCCGAAAATTGAGGTCCATTTTCCGTTCACGGTTACAGCCGCTAAGGGAACAACTGTTAAGATGGAGTGCTTTGCACTTGGCAAGTAAGTACATATTCTTCCATAATCGGACATGATTATTTATTAAAATGTGGCATATCTTATTTTTAGATCATTGATTTTTTTTTCCAGGTTCCATTTTCCCAGAAGCTCTATTGGGGCCATTCATTCTTTAAAAAAGAAAGGCAAATGGGAGTTGACCAAGTTACCAATTATAATTATCTTTCTAGTCATTCTCTGCACAGTAATGTATATAGTTTTGCTATTTTAACATAGAGGAAACTTATCTAAACAAAAAAGATTCCATCTCTTTGTCTCAAAATTTCAATATAACCTTAAATTTCCTTCAGCAATTATATAAATAAAAAAGGATAAAAAGATTAGATATTATCTGCTCCTCGCATATAAGATATAGATTCTGATAAGAAATAATGCAATAGATGAAAATCATAAAGATGACAGCTACAGTAGGTTGATTGATTATTTCAGTATCTTCTGAAATAAAAATAACACGATAGCACCACCTGTCAATATGTAGAACAGGTAATTGTTCCCTGAATCAGGGAGATAATTTATATCATACACTAATGCCTGCTATACATAATGACTATTTCTGAGGGTTTACATCTCATGATATATAGGCACTTGTTGGTGATTTTTACAATATGGATATTGGGATCAGAGGCAGGAGTGAAATTCTGATTATATTTGATTAGAGTATTATGATTTATTTTAAACTGAGTGTTGATATTTTGATTTTTTTAGGATGATGAGACCTCAGGGTCCTTTCTAGATTCTATAATTATAATTTGCATAAATGCATCTCTATCCCAGTTACTAATCATTTAACTTCAGTTGCAGCAAATTAACTCCCACAGCATAACGATAAAATACTTGGAGACAAAATATGCTATATAAATGTGCTTATTAAAGTAGGCTTAGCCTGTGGGTGAGGGAAATATTAGTAAACATGGAAAATTCAGCTAGTAAGCGTAGGTTTGGGGAAGGTACATAGTAAACACATATGTTTTAATTTCAAGACTAATTGAAATAACACATGCAATTCATCCTTAAATCTAAGTAACATTGCAATAGACTAAAAAAGATGAATTGTTATGTGGTCCATCTTTTAAGCAAAAAATACCCAAAAGTAGAAATATATTTCGAAACTTAAAATATATCTAGGATATGTTAGGGCAGCTATCTGAGGAAGTCTTCCAAACCCACATATGTTACTTAAGTGCATAGGATTTAAATAATACCTTAAAAATCGTGGATTTTGTTTGTTTGTTTTTTACTATTTGCCTTGTGTGGTATCATGTATGCTTGAAAATGTTCCAAGTAAGAAACTCAATTCTGACAAATGCAAAAAAGAATGTATTCTGGCTTGACGACAAAGGTTTTAGTACATCCTGCAGTTAAATAATTCTTAAATGCCAGAATTTGTACTGAAGCCACAAACAAAGGGAGGTCATGTCGTAAAACAAATTAGAAAACCATATTTATAAGGAAAAAACAATATAAATGTTTCCCCAGGCAAGCTTATTTAATAAGTTAGATGTGGTTGCTTTTGGAAGCCTTGAAATATGCTTAGTAAATTGATGCTTAAAGTCCCTTTTATTCTAGGTAATATCTAATGGTCAAATTTTTTATGTGCTTTTAATACTTTATTTTCTTCAGCTTTTCTACTCCTTCTTTGCTATCCTACTCCCCAAAGTAAATAAATAAAAGAGAATGGAAACAGGACATACCACCTCAAAGTCTCCCTTGATCATTTGGTATCCTTTGCATGAAACGGCCCAACTATCAATAAAAGGAAACACGTTATGAAGATACCTACCTCTACTTAAAGTCAAACCTGCCAGCCTTGTGAAACAAGATCAAAGAAGTAACATCTTGAGGCATGTTGCTTCCCATACGGCGTGTTACCAAGCAGTGTAGATTATCACTGAATCTCAACACCATCACAGCAAGTGCAAATTCATGCCCGGGCATCTGCTTCATTCCCACAGCTCACCTGAGCTTCTTCCCACCCTGATGTCACCGGAGTGCTCTGGTGGGCCTTCACCTACTCTACAAACTTCAGTGTCTGTCCCCAGGTCTCAGTCAGCACTGAGGCTGACTTCCCATTCAGGCACTCCATTCCCATCAGTGTGTCCTCACCAGAATCTTTTAACCAAATGTTCTTTAAGAGAGTATTATAACCGAATTCTGGAATGGAGCATGTTGAGACCTTTGCTGTCTCATGGCTTTGCACTTTATCTTTCCTCTAAGGGGAAATCTCTCCTGCCATTTTTTCCACAGTGTATCCCACTTAACTTCTGGCCTTAACGTCAGTGTCACTTCCTAAAGAGGGACCATTTGTGACTACTTGGTTTAACTCATACTCATTTTTCTCAATCTAAATACTTGGGTTTTTTTCCTGCCTTTATAATCCTTAACATAATTTTAAATTATTTACATAGTGTTTCTCTACTTAAAAAAAAAACATTATCTGTTATCAGTCAGGAACAGATTCTAACTTAAATGGTTCTATGGGGTTTAAAGGGACAAGCTGAAGAACTGTGACCAGTATTAAGAGGACCAGGAAGAAAAACTGAGGTATTTATAAACTGCCTAGTAATAAGAAGAACTAATTAGGACCTTTAAGCCTGAACAACAGATAGTGTTGTGAGAACTGGGAAAACTGGGAGATAAGGTGCGGGTCAGGGAACTGTGGTCACTGTATCCCTAAAGAGAGAGCTGAAAAATGATTAAGAAATTTACACCCTGACTTCTTTTCCTCCTGCCTCCTAATCTCCTCTGGGGGGTCCCATGGCTGAGGCCAAACAGAAGCCATTTACAAGGCAGAGAATGAAGTCCTCAGGACACAAGCGGGGCAGAGAGTCTCGGGGGAAGTGGAGGCTGACAGGCAGGAGAAAGGAACAGAGTCGCCAGCACTGTACCCACCGTCAGGCTTCTCGTCCCGGGAGGCAGGAATCCTGCTCTTTTCCTCACTGTACATTCCTAGTGCCTCACACAGCACACGGACTGCACCTAAAAGTATCTGTTGCAGGAATGAATGAACTCAGAAATACTCTAGACAGTCAGCCCAGTCAACCCTTTGTCATTAACAAATCATAAGTACTTGATGTTTTATTCTTTTCTCCCCTCGAAATTCATCTGCGTATTCTGTCTCTAGCCCTCTCATAGTCTCTTTCATCCAAATTTACATTTCTACTCTTGTCCCCACTTTTACTTGCCTACTTTGACCTCATTCTATCAAGTGCCTTTTTCTACCTTACACCTAAAATTTCTCCAGCTCTTTTTTTATTGTGATAAGAACCCTTATCGTAAGATCTATCCTCTTAATACATCTTTAAGCCTGTCATGCAGAGCTGTGAACTCTCAGCACAATATCACACAGCAGACCTCTAGAGCTTATTCATCTTGTGTGACTGAAACTTTATTTTCATTTTATTCTCACAACTTATCATCGTGTTCTAATCATACTTACTAGTGGACGCTACAGTCTGTAAAATCTCTCTTGATCTACTGTCCCATAAGAAGGGTTTGTTTGTTTTGAGAGTGAAGATGAGAGAAATTTATTATATTTAAAGGCTATAGTGAAGGACAGTGAAAAAAATATATACACACACATACACACATAACAGAAGATAATATTTGATATAATATTGGTTTGAAGGACAAACTAAGAGAATATCCATGCACAAAATTTTGCTATTTTTAACTTTGCTTACTCCTAGCCTTACTAGGGCAATCAATATTCCCTACCAAAAATGACTATCTGTTTTTATCATATTATTCATTGAATCAGGTATACCTCAGAATTACCATAGGTTCAGTGCCACCCCACTGTAATAAATTTCACAATAAAATGAGTCAGGTGGTGCCTATGGCTCAGTGAGTTGTGCACGGTCCCCATATACTGATGGTGGCAAGGTCAATGCCGGCCCCTGAAAAATTGCAACAAAAAAATAGCTGGGCGTTATGGCGGGCACCTATAGTCCCAGCTACTCAGGAGGCTGAGGCAAGAGAATCGCCTAAGCCCAGGAGTTGAAGGTTGCTTTGAGCTGTGATGCCACGGCACTCTACCAAGGGTGACAGAGTGAGAGTCACATTTTATTTTATTTTTATGTGCTTATAAAAGTTATATTTATACTAGTTGTATATTATCAAGGCAGTAGCATTATGTCTAAGCAAACAGTGTCTAGAACTTAATGAAAAAATACTGTTTTTGCTAAAGATATAATCATCTGAGCCTTCAGTAAGTCATAGTCTTTTCTCTGGTGAGGTTCTTGCCTTGATGTTGACGGCTGCTGACTGATCAGGGTGGTTGGCTGGTGAAGGTTAGGGTAGGTGGTGCCAATTTCTTAAATTAAGACACCTATCAATATAGATTCCTGCGTGCTTTGATTTCTTTTCATGAACGATTTCTCCATAGCATGCCATGCTGTTTGATAGTGTGTAACCCACAGTAGAACTTCCTTCAAAATTAGAGTCAGTACTCTCAAAACTTGTCACTGCTTCATCAACTAAGTTTATGTAACATTCTAAATTCTTTGTTGTCATTTGAACAAGTACAGCACCTTCACCAGGTGTGAATTCCATCTCAAGAAACTACTGTCTTTGCTCATGAGTAAGAAGCAACTCCTCCTCTGGTCAAGTTTGAGCATGAGATTGAAACAAATTAGTCACATCTTCACTCCTCATTCAGGTTCTCAAGCTGTTTCCTCTGTGACTTTGTCCACTGATGGCTCAATGCCCCTCTGCTCTTCCAAACTCCTGTCAACAATGCTCCATTGACATCCTGTCATTGATTTTGAATGTTTCTAATGGCATCTGGAGTGGCCAATCCTTTACAGAAGGGTTTCAATTTACATTGTCTGAGAAATCACTGTCCATGGCAGGAATATCCTTACCAAATGTATTTTTTAAATAATAGGATTTGAAAGTTGAAATCATGTGCTACAAAATGGATGTTGACTTAACACGCATCTGGTGGGGTGAATCTCCTCACCAGATCCTTTGGATAACCAGGTACATCCGGTCAATAAACAGTAATATTTTGAAAGGAAGCTTTCTTCTTAGCAATAGTTCTCAGTAGTGAGATTAATATAAATACCACAATATTCAGTAAACTATGTTGTACACAGATGTGTTTTCATCCAGACTTTGTTGTTTCACTTATAGAGCACAAGCAGAATAGATTCCGCATAATTCTTTGAAGCCCTGGGATTTTTTGAACATTGAAAGAATATTGGCTTTAACTTAAAATAATGGTTGCATCAGCCCTCAACAAAAGAATTACTCTGCTCTTTGCAACTTTGAAGCCAAGTATTGACTTAGCCTTTCTAGCTATGAAAGTCCTAAATGAGATCTTCTTCCATGCCATCTTAAATGTTTTATTTACATAAGCATGAAAATCTGACTTTTTTTTTTTTTTTTGACAGAATTTCACTCTGCTACCTTGGGTAGAGTGCCATGGCATCATAGGAAAATCTGATGTTTAATGTAACCACCTTTGTCAATGATTTTATCTAGATCTTCTGATAACTTTGTATAGCTTCTCCACCAGCTTAAGCTGCTTAACCTTGTGTATTTCCTTTAAATACATGTGAACTAACCTCTGCTAGATTCACAATTCACACTTTTCTTCTGCAGCTGCCTTGCCTCTCAGCCTTCATAAAATTAAAGAGTGGTAGGCTCTTGCTCTAACTTTGGTTCAAGAAAATGTTGTGTCTGATTTGATTTTCAATCCAGACCACTAAAATTTTCTGTATATCTGCAAGATGGCTGCCTTACTTGCTTATCATTTGCTCATTTATTAGAATAGCACTTTTAATTTCCTTCAAGAACTTTTCCTTTACATTCACTTTAGTTTACACAAGAGACCTAGCTTTTTGCCTAATTTGACTTTCGACATGCCTTCCTCACTAAGCTTAATTATTTCTAGTGTTTAATTGAAAGTGAGAGACGTGTGACTCTTCTTTTGAACACTTAAGAGGCCAGGGTAGAGTTATTAATTGGCCTAATTTAAATATAGTTATGTCTGAGAGGAAAGGGATGCTTTGGGAGAGAGGGGAGCAGCAAGGCATCGAAGCAGTCAGAATCCACACATTTATCAAGTTTGCCGTCTTATATGGTGCAGGTCTTGGCACTCCCAAATAATTACCACAGTAACACCAAAGATCACACAGATCGTAGATCACCACAGCAGACAAAATAATAAGAAAAAATTATGAAATGTTATAAAAATACTAAAATATGATGTGGCCACATGAAGAGAGCACATGCTGTTGGAAAAATTGGTCCTATACACTTGCTTGACGTGATGCAGCCACAATCCTTTGATTTGTAAACAAATGCAGGATCTTCATAGCACAGTAAAACAAAGCACAATAAAAGAAGGTATGCTTTTCCTTCTTAAGGAAAAACTGATTCATTCATTAATGAAGGGGTGCCTAAAAGCAAAAGGTAGGCTCATCTCACAAATGGAAATGGACTAAAGTATCTTGACAGAATTTAAAACCAAATACAGGTATTCAGGTTTTGAAAGCTAATTATGTGCCAGGTACCGTCCTAGATTCCAGGATTTTCGTAGTCTGTTCTCAAACAGATTGCATTCTATCTTCTTATATTTAGAAGAATATACTATCACAGCTTCTTGAGCCCTGTCTTTGCCCTTGGATAAATATCTGCTAAACACTTCATTCTGACCAAACTGTTCCCCCTCAGTCAAACTTTATCTCTAGAGTGATTTTGTTACCAAAATTTCTTCTTCAGTAAGTCCTTGATCTCAAGGATTCAAAAAATGAACCCATGGACCACAGATTATATAGTAAGATAGGATTTTATTAGACAGAAAGGAATACAGAAGGAGTAAAAAGTACCAGAGCTTCTGGCAGAGAGAAAGACCCAAGTGGGAAGTCTCTACATGGGCTCTTTGTCTGGGGTTTTAGATCTTGAGACTTAAATTTGGCCAGGACTTGGCAGATGGAAACATATTTTCAAGTTTAATGAGTGTTATTTACAACTGAATGAATGTGGCCCCTCTAGCTAGGGGCAAAAGGTTAGGGTATTCCTTTCATGAAATTGCCCAGACCTAAGAAAACTGGGGTCCCCTGTCCAACCTTAAATAGGGAAACCCTGTATCATTTCTCCTTCTCCAAGTAGAAACTCTAACTACTGTTAGGGAAAAGGGGTGAAGACTCGATCTAACTGCTTCCTGCTGAACCTGGTGATGACAGAAGGGGGCAGTTAGGGTTTCTCCAGTGGGGGGGGGGTGATCCAGGGATCCATAACAGAATCGGACTGGAACCATCTTTACTGTTTGTGGCCTGGTGACATCATCTCTGAAAGACACAACTCTGGTTATCAAATTAAAAGGTCAGGGTAGAAGATGGAGAGGAGGGGGTTAATCACAGCGCTACTGGTGTGAGGTTGGAAATAACAAGTCAGTGATATCAAAAGAAAACTAGATTAACACTTTCCTTGCTGTCTTCTAAATAATAACTTTAAACTTTCTTTACACGAACAAGTGTAGGTGGACTATGGTTGATTCTCTTCCTGGTCTGCTTCTGTAGGAGGTGGTAGGTTCCAGGATTTTACTCATGAATGATGTGTCCAGGAATCTACTCCCATAGCTTTGACAGCTATAGAAGAAGATGAGATAACAGGAAAGGGACCTTCCCAAATTGGGATCAGGGAAGGTGAACTGGAGGGAAGAGTTTTGATCATAACTAGATCTCCAGGAGAGAAAAGCCCTGTTAGTGTTGAAAATGTAGTTGAGAAGTTCTTAAGGATTTGTTGAAATTTAGCTAAAGAAGTAATATGTTTTACTAATTCTGTAGTTTCTTGACCTAAGAATAAATCAGTAGTTATAAAGGGCCTTCAGTATAATAACTCAGATGCACTACAACCGAGTTTCTAAGGTAAATTTCTTATTCCAAGGTAAATTTCTTATTCCCATTAGAAAGTAATTTAGTCCAAGGGAGATGAGTCTCTTGAGTTAGCTTTCATGGCTGTCCTTTGATTTTTATCATTAATTTTCTCTACCTTTCTAGAGGATTGGTACCTCCAAGAATAGCGTAGATGATATTTTATGCCCAGGGCTTTAGATATTCCCTGTGTAACAGCTGCTTGAAGGTAGGCCCATTATTACTTTGGAAACTTTGAGGGAGTTTGAAAATGGAGATCATCTCATGTACTAAAGTCTTTAAAACTTCCTGGGCCTTTTCTGTCCTGCAAGGGAACGCTTCAACCCAATTGGCAAAAGTGTCCACAAATACAAGCAAATAATGTACACCATGTACCTTAGGGAGATGTGTAAAACCTATTGGCCAATTTTCACATGGATATTTACCTTGTTTTTGTATACAAGGGGAAGCTAGGTGGTAATTTGAAGGATTGTTTTTCTGACATACATCACAAGTTCTTATTATCTGTTTTGTAGTTTCAAATAAGTTTTTTTCTATTAAAGAGAGCTTTAGCCATTCGATAGGTACTTTCAGTGCCAAAATGAAAAGACTGATGTAAAGTTTTAAGTATTTTCCATTGACTTGCAGCAGATAATAGCAAAAGTCCACTTCTATTTTATAGCCAGCCTGAAGGAAGTAGTAAACAGTCTCTGGATAAATCCTATTGCTGTTCTTTTGGGCTATATTGAGGTGCATGATTCTCAAGTAATTCCTCCCAAATGAAGAGTGTCTCAAGGGGAATTTTTCCCTTCTGTGCTGCCATTTTAGCCTCTTTAGCCAATCAGCAAGTTGGTTACCTTCAGAGATATCATCTAAGGTTTTTTGGTGTTCTTTACAATGAATTACTTCTATCTCTTGTGGAGCATGAACAGCTTGTAATAACATATTTCATGATAATATTTTATAGGGGAGCCATTGGAAATTAGGTATAGTTTTTCTTTCCAAATGGCAGTATGGGCATATAAAATGAGGAAAGCATATTTTGAGTCAGTGTATATATTGATTCATTTGTCTCTCCCAATTTCTAAAGCATGAGTTAAAGCTATTAGCTCAGCTAATTGCATGCTGATTCCTGAAGGGAGAGACACACTCTCAGATATGTCATGCTGAGTAACTACAGCATAGACTGCTTTGTGAGTTCCTTATTCTATGAAAGAATTTCCATCTGTATACAAAGCCATGTCTGTATTGGGTAAGGGGGTTTCTTGTAAATTTTCTCTAGCTGCACAGGTCTATGCTGTAATTTGTTGGCAATCATGCGCTATTTCCTCATTGGACTCGTGGAGGAAAGTGGCAGAATTCAAAGTGGCACAGGTGTGTAACTAGTACTGGCCCTTCTAGTAATAAGTCTTGGTATTTAAGAAGACGGTTATCTGATGGCCAAAGACTGCTTTTTTTTGAGACAGAGTCTCAAGCTGACACCCTGGGTAGAGTGCCATGGCGTCACAGCTCACAGCAACCTCAAACTCTTGGGCTTAAGCTATCCCCTTGCCTCAGCCTCAAGAGCAGCTGGGACTACAGGCACCTACCACAGCACCCAGCTTTTATTTATTTATTATTATTATTTTTTGGTTATAGTTGTCATTGTTGTTTGGCAGGCCTGGGTTGGATTTGAACCTGCTAACTCCAGTGTATGTGGCTGGCACCTCAGCTGCTGAGCTACAGGCGCCAAGCCCAAAGATTGCTTTTTGAATTTAAAAGTTCAGTAAGATCATGAGAAGTGTAAATAATTAGGTCTCTTCCTAACATTAGCTTAGTTGCTTTGGGGGTCAAGAGGGTTACAGCTCTAAACTTGCAGACAGTGTGACTGTGTCTTGGCCATGGTGTCAATTTCTTTTCTACGATAAGCTGCAGGTTGCAAAACTGGACCTGGTGTTGGGTCAAAATTCCTAAGGCATTTCTAGTCCACTCTTTAACATACAGATTAAATTGCTGTCCAATAGGAAGATTTAAAGCAAGGGCCTATAAGAGAGCATTTTTCAACTGTTGGAATGCCTTATCTTCTTCCGATTCCCATTCTAGAGTGACCAGGCACTCCTTTTAAGCATTTTTAATTAAATAATAGAGTGATCTAGCTATTTTGCTATATTCCAGGAATACAGAGTCTGCAACAGCCCATAATTCCTAAGAAGCCTTGAAGCTGTCTGAGAGTTCCAGGTTTAGGGTGAGCCAATATTGCTTCTATTATTTCTTTACTAAAGGCTCTTTTTCCCTGTGAAAGTTGGAGACCCAAATAGTGCACTTCAGGCACACATTGTAGGAAACATCATAGTTAGTAAACAGCTGGAAAGTTTAATAGAGCTTGGGTAGTTTTGTGGCATTCCTCCCCATGTGGTGCTACCAAAAGAATGTCATCTACTTACTGAATAAGAGTCATTGTGGGATATGAGAAAGGAGTCAAGTCTTGGGCTAAGGCTTGTCCAAACGACTGAGGGCTGTTCCTAAATCCCTGAAGTAACATGGTCTACGTAAGCTGGGTGTTGGAATCAGAGGGGTCTTCAAAAGCAAAAAGAAGAGGAATGCAGAAAAAGCCATTTTCAGGTTTTTCAGGGATTTGACATAATAAAGTATACATGGGAACTATAGGATGGAAAGGAATGACTGCTTCATTCATAACGCAGAGGTCTTGTACTAGTCTCCAAGTTCCATTTTGCTTTGGCACTCTTAGAATAGAAGTGTTACATGGACTATTGCAAGGTATTAAGATTTCTGTTGCTTTAGATTCTATATTATGGGTATTAGCCCATCCTTAGCTTCTGCTTTTGGAAGATAGTGTTTTTGATTGGGATAGATGGTGGGATTTTTTAACTTATTTGGACTGGTTGAACATATCCTTCCTCTTCTCACTAGTCCCTCTATAGCCCTGACTTCTGGGTTAATTTCTGTCTCTGTTAAGGGAAGGCAGAGTGTAGGTTCTTGTCCCATATTCATATAAATGGCTGTTGCCACTTCAGTTAGTATGTCCCTCTGCTGAAGGGGAGCAGGACTTTCAGGCATGATTAGGAAGGCATGAGAGAATAGCCAGTCATCCCCATTGTAGCTTAAAGGCTGAGAGAAGAATCTGGTAACTGGATTTCCAGACATTCCCTAGATAGCTGTAGATTTGGGGGATAGAAGACCAGGGTTAGAAAAGAGTACAGAAAAGATTGCTCCAGTGTCCAGAAGAAATTCTGTCTTCTGGCTCTCCACTGCAGGGCAGATCTGGGACTGTTGAGGGGTGATGACTCAAGCTGGTGCCATGAGAATCTGCCCCAGGCATCCTCAGTCCAGTAGGGCACTGATGGGGGTCACTGTCCCAGGAGGCCCTCACCTCTGAGGATAGGCTGCTCTCCAGTGGTCAACCTTGCATTCTGGACAGGGGCTGGGTAGTTTGCCCTACAGACAGTGCTGCTGGGGGAAATCTCTCCTGAATCTTCTTCTATCTGACCACATTTGAAGGACGTGTTCTTAGGTCCTTTAGCTTCCCTCTGCCCCTGAATGGTGCACATTTGTTGGAGTGTCATTACCACAGCTGTCATTCTTTTTCTATCCTTTCTTTCTTTTTTCTCCTCTTCCTCCTGATCTTGATTATAAAAGACAGCTGTGCCCATTTTAAGAAGATTCTCCAGGTTGTAATCAGGGCCTAGAGCCAATTTCTAGAGTTCTCTTCTAATATCTAAGCCATCTAGAATAACAAATTTATCTTTTAAAATTATTTGGCACTGTAAGGGGTCAGGTGTCAACTGAATGTGTTTTCTCATTGCCTCCCTACGCCGTTCAAGAAAGGCTGAGGGACTCTCATTTTCCTCCTGGTAAATAGTAGACAACTTAGATTAATTTATAGGCTTTTTCTTGGATCAATATAAATCTTCTAGGATACATGTTAGAAAATGTTTATGCCACCAGTCACCTTGTCTCTCAGGGTCCCAAAGGGAACTGCTCATCCCTTTCCTCAGAGGACATACTGCTATCAATTTTGGACATGAACCAAAATCACCCACTTTCTAGCCTCACCCAAAACTTCATTTTTCTCATTCAAAGTTAAAGTTTGATCTAGTCATAGCATTACATCTCTCCAAGAGAGGTTGAAGCTTTGTTCTACCTCTTGGAGAACATCCGTGTACCTTTCTGGGTCATCAGAAAATTTTCCTAAATCAATCTTAATTTGTTTTAAATCTTGCAGAGAAAATAGAGTGAATACTTACGCATTTCCCCTTCCACTACCCACAATCTTGACCCAGGGACATAAAAAAGGTACATTTGCTTTCTGGGGGTCCCAGTAGGATGGGGTCCCAACAGACTCCTTCTTGAGGTTGTTTTAAAGGTACAGAGGAAGGTGTGGGAGAAGTAGATGGTGGGTTTCAACTAGGTAGTAACAGCATCTCTCTCAAGATCCCTGGCCATTTGGGAAAGTTATTACAGTCAGGAGAGCTGGATCTATCTGACACATTTTCCACAGTTTGTGTTTGTCTCTGAGAAAATAGCAAGCTGAACATAGACAATTCAAACCATTTCTCCTCTCGTTTACCATAATTTTAGAGTACTTTCTGGTGGTTATTGTTCATCATTACAGAATCAATACTAAGGCCAACTCTGGATGCAGAAGAAAACCATTCATTCCTGGGCGGCGCCTGTGGCTCAACGGAGTAGGACGCCAGCCCCATATGCTGAAGGTGGCAGGTTCAAACCCGGCCTGGGCCAAAAAAAAAAAAAAGAAAGAAAAAAGAAAAAGAAAAAGAAAAGAAAACCATACATTTCTTCTTCAGTGTCTGGGGGTCAACTATATCCCAACAGTTTAGAATACAGCCCAGTGGGTTGTTCCAGCAGCACAGGCCAAAAAATCAGGTATCTGGGAGCCATAGTGGTCCCACCTGATGAAAGTTCTCTTGGCAAAAAAACATGTTACCAGGGTGTTCTTTTAAGAGAGAACGGTTACCCACGTGTGGGAAAGAACAAATGTCAGCGATTTGATCAGTCCTACCCTCTGTGTTCCTGGGTTAAGAGCATCCTCTGAACAACCCAGGAAGCCTTCCAGCCAAACAGAAGGAAGCGCCCTTCCAATGCTCAGGGAAGAATCCCTGAGGACAGTGGCCAGTCTAGCCCTTGTGCTTGTCTGGACTTAGCCACAATTACCAGGGTAGCATTTTGTAGCCACTAGCTGTCCTGTGCTTATCACTTGCTGACAGCACAGCCTGAGAAATCAGGTATGTGGGCGCCTGGTCCCACCTGATGCAAGTTCTGTCCCTCTCTGCACCTGCCATTGAGAATATGCCTGTCAATCAAAGTGGGGCTGAGCCCCGCCCTGCAGAAAACAGCTAGGATGTTCGCATGTGATAATTTTTACAAGCTGTTTCTAAATTCCTAGTAACAGGAAAATAGTCTTTTTATCATGAGCAGGTCTTAAATGCTATGTTTTCCACCCTTCTTTCTTCCACAAAAGTTAGCAAGGCAATAATAATTAAACTCAGTAACAAATCAGTGTTGAGAGATGCTTTAAAATGTTTGTATTAGAATTAGTTACAACTGCTGAAGTCTTAGAGAAACCTGGAATGACTTGAACCTTTCCATTTACACTAACAGACCAGGAAAAAATCAAATACCCAGGGTCACTTTCTTTGCCTTTCTTCATTTTTAAAGATTTTCTTTATTTCTCTTTTAAAGAGGAGACTGAACTGTCAGTTAAGATTTGGGAAATTCTTACCTGGAGAGAGTTGCCCCAGCTTCTTTTGGTAGGCTCCTGATTACCCAGAGAAGTTCTGTAGGGGAGTCAATTTTGCCCTTAGTCTGGAGCCATCTCCTTGGCCTCTAACCATTAACATAGTTCCATTTTTTTGTCAAACACCAAAAGCCAATTGAATTTAATCTTGCAGTGAAAGGCAATAAAAAGGACCTTACAACACATCTACAACATTTGAAGCACACTTACAACATCTGAAAAATACCCGAATGAACCAGTACAAACTTAACTAAATATATAAAGTAATCTTTTACCAACCTTTAAACAAAGCATGCAAACTACACAGAGAGAGAGAGAAAGTGGCAGGGGTCTATAGAGATAGAATAAGTTTGGGACCGTGGAAGACGCAAGTGGGTAGTAAAAGGGCTGGGAGAGCTCGTTTCTCAGAAGGCCCTCCAGTGCCCTGGGGTCAGAACCATTGCTGGGGACCCCGGGCCCTCCGGTGCTACTTCTGTCTGCTCAGCTCTCAACCAGAGTAAAGGAGTGGATACAGAAGTGGTTCAGAAGCCTTCTAACATTCCTTCCTGCTCCTTTCTTTTGGAGCCAAGAGAAATTAGAAAGTTCGTCCCCCAACAGCCTCTCCCCCAAGACCTGGAGGTCGGCAGCTGCTACACTATGTGCTTTTAGGAGCTGATGGGCATCCGAATTATTAGTCTCTATTATCATGATTATAGAGAAAAATAGGGTAGAGTTAAGTGGTCCCATTGCTTACCACCGATCTTCAATCCTGGATGATGTCCCTAAAATATGTTACTGGAATTTCTTCAGTAGGTCATTGATCTCAGGGATTCAAAGAATGAACCCACGGACCACAGATCAGTGGTAAGATAGGATTTTATTAGAAAGGAATACAGAAGGAGTAAAAAGTTCCAGAGCTTCTGGACAGAAGGACTAAAAGGCACCAGAATTTCTGGCAGAGAGAGACCCCAGTGGGAAGTCTCTACACAGGCTCTTTAGGGGTATTAGGTCTTGAGGATTACACTTGGCCAGGATTTGGCAGATGGAAACACATTTTCAAAGTTAATGAGTGTTCCAGGACTTTACTCATGAATGAGTGTTCTTGACAAATGAATGAATGTAGTCCTTTCAGCTAGGGGCAAAATGTTAGGGCATTCCTTTCATGAAATTTCCCAGGCCTAGGAAAACTGGGGTCCCTGTCCAGACTTGAATGGTTCTGTATTCCAATTTTAAACTGAGACTAAACAATTGTAATAGCACTTTTCTTCCTTTGAACTTCCTACATCTCATGACATTAGACAGGCCAAACTAGGAAATTTCTTTGATTGTTACAGAATCATATATCAGAACATGTCAGAATATTGTCCCATTGCTTATAAACTGTTTTTATTGCTCTTGAAAAGCACATTCACCTCTCTATGATCTGTCTATAAAGGGGTTCAGTTCCTATCATTTAGAGGATAAAATTAGTACAGCTATAGTGTGTACATAATTTTTAAATATACAGCTTATACTCTTTCTGTATTCTTAAAGGAAAATAAAATAAAATAAATGACTTGATAATAATAATGATGATATCATTATTTGACATAATGATATCAAATTTCATTATCTCTTGATATCCCCCAAGTTCACCAACCTGCCTGATTTGATGTTTAGTAAAAAGTTCATCATAAAGATATATGGGGTGGCTCCATGCCTGTAGCTCAGCAACTAGCGCACCAGCCACACACACTGGAGCTGGTGAGTTTGAACCCAGCCCAGGCCTGGCAAACAACGATGACAACTACAAGAAAAAAATAGCCGGGCATTGTGGGGGGAATCTATAGTCCCAGCTACATGGGAGGCTGAGGCAAGAGAATCACTTAAGCCCAAGAATTTGAGGTTGCTGTGAGCCGTGACATCATCATGGCACTCTACCAAGAGTGACATAGTAAGACTCTGTCTCAAAAAACAAACAAACAAACAAAAAAACCCACAAAGATATATGGGTAAGCTGCAAGTTTTTTTCTAAAGAAACCTCTACTTATATCTTAATTTAACAAAAATCAGATGGTCTCTCTCTAGGCTGCTGGGCAGAACACAAAATGAGTGTGCTACTTCACTCCTAAAAGTTACTCTTAAAACAGAACTACACAATATTGAGCACAAAATGTATTACTAATATGAAAAGTGTCCACTGCATGGTTTTGGTCAATTCTGCAAAGGAAAATCCCCAGAAAATATGGGGAATGCTTGAAGAGGCTCCATCCCTAGGGAAACAAAAGTGTGGGGAGGCTTCGGAAATATGGCAAAGTGTAAGGAAACGGTGGGGAGGATTAATTACTTTGGAAAGACAAGGCTGTTTTAGACATATGGAAGGTTATTATCAAGAGATTGCTCACAAGCTGTTCTCCAGTTTCAACAAGGTGGGGCGGGAGTGAAATTCCAACACTACAGGATTAAACCGGCAGAATTAGATTGGGTGTAATCTGGAAGTTCTCGACAAAATGAGTTGTTACCGGGAAAATGGGTTATCAGGAGAGACAGAGGAGCTCTTGCCTGCACTGCTGTTAAGAACATAATAATGCCCATTTGTCTTCTACTGATTTAGATGTGACGGTCCCTGGAAGGAGAGAAATGATCTAGGTAAGAGTTGGAAATGAAAATTTTAAACATTCTCCTTTCCTGGCTGCTCATCCACCCACATTTCAGCTAAATATTAGGAGTAGAAGGATGGAGTCAGGCAGACTTAATTAGCTGCCTTTTGGCAATAACGTTATTACATAACATTGTAAAGTGCTTCGTGCCATATGAAGAAAGTATAAATGAAGAGTTGGCTTTTCTTCCTCAGCATTCAGCCCAGTGAATTCAGTTAGGGAAAAAAAGTTTTCTTTGATATTTCTCAAGCCTGCTATTGAACCCTGGACCCAGAACTCAGGAAAGAAACTGTGAGACGGGGCGTCAAAGGTCACCTCCAGGAAGCAAGCCCTGGGGAGCCCAGTAAATAGGCTTCAGGGGCTCTTTCTAAGCGTAGTGTGTAACTGAAAGTTGTGATATTTTCGGCTGGGTGTGCTCACTGTATAAGCCTCATCTCTACAAGTTGTTAACCAGGTGACAGGGTAAAAGGGAGAACTGTAAAATATGGAGAGTTAGTAACTGCAGAAAGCAGTCTCCATCCCTGGAAAAAGAAGAAGAGTTGGAATTGTTAAAAATGTTACCCTGAGATGCCCCTCTGAGACCCAGACTTCTGAGGAATGGCTGGAGTTGGAGCAGTGAAGCTTGTCCTGTAAGTGAAAACATTCACGCTGCCTTCCTTTGCTGCCGAGCAGGAGGCCTAGCGCAGATGCTGTGAGCAGGACTCCCAGGCAGACAAGAAGCTCCTAAGAAGCCTTCTGGGCGCAAACCCAGGAAGAGCATCGCTCTCCCTCCGCCAGCCTTGCAGTTTCCCTACAATGCTCCCTCCTGGCCTGCAGAAACCGAGGCTTCCAGAAGCCCCGCCTGCCCACCCCCACCCCCCATCAAGAGGCCAAGTACAGAAAAGGCGGAGCTGAAAAACCTGCTCCAAGTCTGGGCCTGTGGTCTGACCCGCGAAGAACATATTCTTCTTCTCAAAGTGTCTCAAGAACGGAAGAAAAAGTATCCAATGTACTCAGCCCTACCATGAAGCTAATTTATAGCTTTCATAGGAAGGCTATAACCCAGTTATAGCACAAGAATATGGGGAAAGGGACAGGGGAGGGAGGGGAGGGGGGAGGATGGGTGGAGGGAGGAGAATTGGTGGGGCCACTCCTAGGGCGCATCTTAGAAGGGTACAGGCGAACCTTGCTGAATGCAGAATACAAATGTCTTCATACAAAGACTGAGCAAATGCCATGAAGGCTATGTGGGTCAGTTTGATGAAAATAGTTCAGATTGCATATGAAACCAGCACATTGTAGCCCTTGATTGCACTGTTGTACACAGCTATGATTTAATAATAAAAAATAATAAAAAAAATAAAAAATAAACCCTAGGACCCTGTCCTTGCATGAAGCCCCTTCTAGACCAGACTCCCACCCCCTGCATGCCGGCACCCTCATCCACTAAACACTTCGCCAGTCCCGCTCCCACTCACACCTGCAAACTCGCAGGAACAGGTGATCTCTCTCAGGCAGCTGGAGGTTCATGATGTAAGAAAACATAGCCTGGTTACCCCGAGTCACAGTCAGGTCTCCAACTGAAAACCAAACCGGGTCATACTCCCTGGGGGCCCCACCCCGACCCCACTCACACCAGGCGTCGCCCCCGGCTCGCAACGTCAAGGCTGCACCCCCTAACCTGGGCAGCCCCCCGATGTTGTAGACCCCGGAGCAGCACCCCCTAACCTGGGCAGTCCTCGGAGGTTGCAGACCCCAGAGCAGCACCCCCTAACCTGGGCAGTCCTCGGAGGTTGCAGACCCTGGAGCAGCACCTGCCGCAGCGGACGCGTCGGGAGGCCCCTGGAGTGCTGTCGGACCGGGACTGGTCCGGGCTCCACTCGCCTTTCCCAGCCCCCCGCCTTTGGCTATGGAGGGTATCGCCCAGGGAGAGGGTGGGATCTCGGCTCCCGGGACTCTTCGCTGTCGAGTGTCCTACTGGTTTGCTTGGTTCTCTGACCCGCCTCCCATGAGGTTTCTCCGGGGCTCTTTTTCATCTGTGAAGCCCGCCCATTTCTCCCTCTTGAAATTTGGGCCAAGAGGAGCTTTAGATGAAGTCCTCGCCACAGGGAGGGCTGCAGGCCTGGGCTGTGGAGGGAGAGAAAGGGTCACTACTCTGGCAGGCGCGGGAGGGACCCCCCTCTGTACTCCCCCGGCCTGAAGGATGTTGCTGGGTCCCCCGCCTTCCTCCGAGGGGTGGGGCCAAGATCGCAGTGTCGCACCTGGGGATGCGGCCAGACCTGTGGCATCTGAGAGGTTAGTCACCGGCCACCTCAGTGGGGGTGGAGGGGAGTCACAGGCCATCTCAGTGGGGGTGTAGTCACACACAGCCCTAAGTGGGGAGGGTCTAGTGGGGTGGAGTCCACCAAGGAGGAAGGAAAGAAGGGTGCTCGATCCTAGGGGACCAAATGGGAGGCCCCCTGGAGAAGGGGTGTGGTCAGGATAGATGTAGCCCCCTAAGAGAGCCCAGCGGGAGAGGAAACGATTCACAGAGTGAAAGGGCCAGGACGGAGATCCTGGTCAGGAACATCCAGACGGGTCCTAGCTGGACAGGAAACTTTCCATGGACGGTGTGGAGCCAGATCCAGGGTTCTAGACAGGGAAAAGTCACCCACCAAGGAAAGGCTGGACTCAGAGACTGGGCCAGGATCTGAGACCAAAGGGAGAGGTTGTGGATCTAAGGGGGGGTGAAGGTTTCCTAATTGCGCGTGTTTCTGGGCGCAGGGCCAGCAAAGAGCCAACGCGTCCATTTCACCTTCCGTAATCTGTATAACGACCTCCTTCATTTTCTCTGCAGCATCAAACAAGGCAACCTCAAAAGACCCTGGAGGGTACGGGGGCACCTTCTAGTAAAGGCCCTTCTCGAGGCCTGGCCTAGCTCGACAGGATGAATGGCCATGGCGTCTGCACCCCTTCCCCAGCCCCTCCACACGCGTCTCGCATTCCCAGCTCCTCTGTTCTCTCCTACTCTGTCTGCTGTGAGGGCGGAGGGTCCCCGAGTCCCTTCTGCATCTCCAGTCCCTCCAGCATGGAAACCCTCCTTGGCATGGTCTGCATTCATCTTGTTGGGGGGCGAGGGGAGGCCGGAAAAAGATCAAATTTTGCACCAAGCCTCTGTTCCATCCCTCCTGCCCACCTTTCATTTCCCTTAATAGGAAAAGAACCACATTACCTGGCACCTCAGGGCCTTTACCCATTCTGGTTTCTGTTTCCAGCACATTTCCCCTACTCCTACATCTCAAGCGTCACCTCCCCGGTGGCTTTCCATCCACTGAAATCCAACCTACAGTCCCATACACCTCATTCACTCATTCACTCTCACCACACCGTGGGCGACTATATACATCCATCCATCTCTTAAGGGCTGTGTCCTTGGAATCCAGATGGCCCCAAGCCTCAGAAAGTGATCAATAAATATGTGTAGAAAGAATTCCAAGATTCTGGAATTGGAACTGGAGACCACAATAGTGGCCTGTGGTCCAAATCCATCCCCTGGATGTGTTCAATTTGTCCTGAAACGTGTTTTGTTGTCCTTTTTAAACCAGTCGCCTGCATACAAAATTCAAGAAAGTCACATAAAATGTTTGGCATCTCTTTAAAAAGTAACTGGAAGAGCTGTAATGTGGAGATAGCATTTCCATCGGGCAGGAATTAGCTGTAGCTTAGCAGCGGCCACTCCATTTACACAGGACAGCCCTTGGCCACCTCTCCATGTCCCCAACCTCTACTGGTTTCTACTCCTCTTTCACTCTTTGATGGTCTCTTTGTGGGTGTTTGGATTTTGACCACTATAAATGCCTCCAAACTATCAAGTTTTGTGGCCTTTTACAGTTGGGAAAAATGAGAAAGTGGGTGGCTAGGTTGATTTTGGTGGTAGTTTTGGAAATTAGAAATATGGCATGATGTTATGGGTTAAATTGAGTCCCCACCTAAACTCATATTTTGAAGTCCTAACTTCTGGTACCTTAGAATGTGACTGTACTTGGGAGGGACGGTTCTCAAAGAGTGATTACATTAAAATGGAGTCATTAGATTGGACCCTAAACCAGTGTGACTGATGTCCTTGTAAGAAAAGGAAATCAGGACTCAGACATGTACAGAAGGACTTGTAAAGACAGAGAGAAGGTGACATCTACAATCCAAGGACATGGGCTCATAAAGAAACCAATCCCACTGACAACAAAACCTTGATCTCAAACTTGTAGCCTCCAGAATGGTGAAAAAATAAATTTCTGTCATTTAAGCTACTATGGTACTTTGATACAAAATAATCCCCCTATTAGTTTGCCCTTTGCAACTCATACAGAAATTGTCAGTTGCCTCCGAATACTTGGATTTTCTCTTCAGTAATAGGATACGACATTCTATCTGGGAATATGCCCCCCAACTAAAAGACTTCATTGCTCAGCCTTCCTTGCACTTAGTTGTGAACATGTGACCCATTATAGACACTAAAATGAATATGGAAGTGTCAGATGTAAGTCACAAGAAGTCATCTTAAAAGGGAGGTGGTCCTATCTTATTGATCTCTTTCCCCCCATCTTGCTGCCTGAAACTTGGTTTTGAAAGCTGGAACTCTAGCAGCCATACAGGTCTGTGAGGATAAGGGCACAACCCTAGGATGGTAGATCAGAAAGCTAGAAGCAACTTGGCGCCTAAAAACTGAAGCTGCTATATTAGACTAGTTTTAGGTACCTACCTTAAGATGTGTTTGCTACGGGAAAAATAAACTTTCGCATTTGCTTAAGTCATTGCAGGGAGTGGGGGCAGGGTTTCTCTGTGACTTAAAGCCATAAAAAAAGGAAGGGAAGTGAGGATATTGGCAAGACAGTGGATGATCATCATGATGGTAAAAAGCCCTTATGTATGTGGATGAATGTCAGGAGCTATTTGGGGTTTAAATTTCTAACCTCTAACCTCTGAACTGGACCCAGAGGCTGTGGAATACGGAATAGAAGAAATCAAACAGGCTAATTAAGAGGTAGAGCTGGACTCAACCATCATATTAAAAGTCCAAAATACACATCAGTCTGAAGGGCATAGAAGTGATTTGAAAATCAGGAGTGAGGCTTGCGGATGGTAGATAAATGACTGGGTCAAGTGCAACAGAGCCTGTAGAAAGCAGTACTTGGAGAAATTCCCAAAGCTAATGGAATATCCATTAAACACACACATTTTAAAGATATTCTTGTCTTATTTGCAGCAGAGACAAGAGAGCTGAATTAGTTCAATAATAATAGAGACGCTATCATTGTGGCAGATAAAATAAAATGAAAGAAGTGGATTTGAGGGATTTCTGAATGTCTGACAGATTGAAATAGAAGGTTTGGCAGAAGTCAATGAGGAGGCCAAAGGTTTGAGGTGAGATTCTTGGAGTTAGGGAAAGAGATGCATCAAGGATAGTATAAAAGGAAAGTCACTCCAGATGCAAAGTTTCAATTGAAAATACATGTACAAAATTTTAAAATGCATAAAATCCTAATGGTACTCAAGCTACCAATGTTTCACACCTAAATCTCCAACCTCAGATGAAATCATTCTAAGAATCATATATAAATAAATTTTAAATTTTAAATTGACCTTTCTCTAGTGGGAGAGTTTTGTTGCTGTCTGGACTCATTTAATGGCATGACAATAACGCACACACGGTGAACAGGCTTAGCGCCTCGACGGTGATTTACGAACACACATACCTTGTGTAGGAGACTGGGTTGTGACAGATTTATATAGTAAATGTTGTAATCAAACCTATCAGGTAGAATTAGATCTCAAACAGATACATTCTAGAAAGTCTGCTGTTACATAAGTCAATCTTAAAAGTAGTGATATGAGTGTTAAAACACTATTGGAAAAGATAAACATTGGGCAAAACATTCACATTTCTAGCAGAATACTTTGTAGGAATTTGCAAGTGATGATTACACAACAATTCTAGAAATTCAAGACTGTGAGAGTTCAAAATAAGGATGTGAAGTTTAGAGGTGACGGAGGGTTTGCCTTAACCCATATGTTTTCAATTCACTGAGATAACATGTCAGAGATGTGGTTGAAATCAAGTGAGAGGTAGAAATTATTCAGTATTAGGTAACAGTTCCATTTTAGGTATACTGAGATGTTGACAACTTTTTGGTTAAAACTGCCTGTTTTCTTACTCCATTAACAGCTCATTCAAGTGTCAAGATTATGTCATGGGAAATATTTTAAGGGGGATAGGCACTTGTAAACTGATCCAAGTAAAAATCTTAGTAATTTTAGGATTATCTCTTGGATCACGCCCTTGGTTATTTGTCTTGCCTTCAAATGTTCCTAGTTTTCAATCATTGAAATACCAAACTACCTTGAGAATAATCTTTGCTGTGATAAACTGAAAGTTACACTGGGCAGCTGAAAAGTCCATGGTAAATTGAAAAGAGCACTGGTTTGCATCAGGAGCCCAAGTTCTGCCTCCATAGCTTGCTAGCTGTTTGGTCTCGCAAATGTGTATAGTTTCTCTGCTGAGGCAGATTTAGGGGTTTTACAGCAGCCCTGGAAAAGCTGGACATATGATCCCAGTTAGCTGTGACTCCAAATGTGAATAATAAATTGGTCCTGCTTGCCTAGAAATAGATCACATCACTGAGTGCAAAAGTAAATGAGTAAATAAAACATTTTCTTTCATAGCTGGCACTATGGAAAAATGTTGAAAATGTAGAGTATTAAATGAAGAAGTGTCAAACCATTAGTCTGGGCAGAACAGCCACAGGCCTTAGTCTAGCTGTTCTTGGCGGACCTTAGTCTCCCAATTGATGGCAGGGTACGCAATCTCTAAGATTCTTTCAGACTCTATTACCTTTGGACACCACTTTAAATGAAGCTGTGTCTTTGTTCCTAACAATTACTAAAGCAACTGACAGGTAACAAGACTAATTTTCTTGATTCCATAATGTACCATTTTCCTGTGAAATCTGAACCTTGATTGATTCCTAGAGCCAGAAACGGACTCTATCCCCGGATCTTCTGTCACTCTAAGGATTAAGTAATTTGATTTTAGTTTGATAGACAAAGACCACATAACTCCAATTCATTTTTAATTCCAGCAGTCCTTAGTGACTGGCAGTTCCAAATAAACAGTATTAATAAATCATCAATCTGTAACTAAAGAGCTGGTCCTCTCAGGGACGTTTGCCAGTTGCAGACTGTGGGAACTCTTCGAGGAATTTTTGTCATTCTCACAGTTACAGTGGGACACAGGAGCAGCAATTTGAGTCAGCTAAGGACTAAGGAAAGAAAATATAAGCTACAAGAAAAAAATGACTTTATGGATTGATAACTGGTACATTTTTATTTGCAATAAACATATAAAAGAGGAAAAAATTACTTAATATCCTGGTTTCCTAATAGTCATTTGATGGAATGTAACAAAAGATGGTTTGTAAATGCTATCTGAAAGAAAGATAAGCAGGTACTAAAAAGGGCAGGAAATTGGATGTGCTCTTCCCTCCCACCTCCCAGCAGATTTCAGATGAATTTGGAAAGGTCGTTCACATAATTATTAAAGTCACAGGTTCAAGGCCTTTTGAGCACAGCTGATCTGATTGTGTGTTAATGGCTGCAAAAGCAAGATAAGGAACATAGTAAAGTAAAAAGAAGGAAAGGAAAAAAATCTTTCTGTAAAGCTATTAGCTTGCAGGATTGTCATAGTGAATAAACTGAAGTTGCTTCACAGCACATGGGTTTTTTATTATGAAGTCACCCCTTTGCCCTTGTGCATGGGGTCATTTAAGCGTCAGTGACCAGATTTTACTTCTTTGTTGTTGGTGGCTATTTGACATATCTAGCGATCTTTCTGAGGTCTGCAAAAGGTCACCTGATGAAATGAAACGGGCTGGAAACTGTAGCTAATGTAAATGTGGTAAGAATTTTCAGGGCCAAGACACATGCAAGGCATCCAGAGACATTTGTCTGTCCAGACTAAAGGCAATAAACTACCTCCTATTATGAAAGATTCACCGTATTTCTTGTACCTGAGTCCAATTCCATATGCCTATGTAGCACCTGCTGCCTATGAGAACGCTTCAGGGATCCAAAAATTCAGAGCAATGGTGAACACAGATGCAGACAGCCGCCTCACTGTGGCAGCCTAAATTGTGAGGCAGGGCTGGTCATACGGTTGTAAAGATAAGAGACTGGCTCTCAAGAAAATCAGGGAGGAGTGACGAGAGAAGAGGCATTTGCCCTAAGTTTTACTTAATAGGAGAGTGGGGAGGATATTTTAGATGATGAGCACAGTGTTACAACAGTACAGATAAGAACGAACACCTGTGGCTGAGGTATAGGAAGAGCTGTGGGGGACAAGAGACGGGTTTGAAAGTGTCAAGTGGAACTGGTGGTAGTTTTTAAATAAACACCTCTCAGCTCTGCCTTTCTTTCTTTCTTTCTTTCTTTTTAATTTATTTAAACCCACCCTGACACCATGGCTTGCCTGGTATATGTCACACTCACACTCCCCGTGAGTCATTTGGTTTGGGGCCTGGATATGCCACAGATGAATCCTCCAACAACCCGGCCTCTCACTGGAGCTCCCCACTCTGACCACATCCTCCTAAGCATCCTGCCATTTCAACACCACATTCCTGCTCTGTGGTCAAGAGGAGACCTCTAAGCCCTTGACCCCTCACTTTGAACCCACTTCTTGGTCTCCATGCTCCTTCTTTCCTGGCATATGCCTGAAGATCATCACGCCCTTGACCCAGTCATTTGTCTATCATCCCCAAGCCTCACTCCTGATTTTCAAATCACTTCTATGCCCTTCAGCCTGATGTGTATTTTGGACTTTTAATATGATGGTTGAATTCAGTTCTACCTCTTAATTAGCCCGTTTGATTTCTTCAGTTCTGTATTTCACGCCCTCTCGGTCCAGTCCTGGTTTCTAGAACTTTAACCCAAAATAGCTCCTGATATTCATCCACCTACATAAAGGACTTTTTACCTTCATGGGAGGTAACCACACAGGCAATCACCACAGTATAATATCTTAGTTATCTTTGACTTTTTCTTCCTTTTCACCATAACCTGGATGATCTTCATAAATGTCTCTGAAATTTATTTCCACTAACTTTGTGCATAATTAACATTTGTTGATGGAATTAAATCATTTATCAACATAATAGGTATATATGTATGCTCAAGGGGAAGTAGAAATAAACTGATATAGCAAAAGAATTATAAGCCTCAGGCCATGTGTGTAGGCATTGAGACTATAGAATGAAAGCTGAGTGGCTCTACCAGGCTGAACTGAAAGACTGGCTTTGTGGTAATAGTGCTTTATGAATTAGTGTCTGTTGTGATATGCTCAAGTTTCAGAAACAGTTCTTTGACGGTGATATTTGAGTTCTAGCATGATTAAGATGGCCTACCAAAGCCATTTTGCCAAGGCAAAAAAATTACAATAATTTACAAATGGCCATGGAAATAAGACTAATTAAAAAGCTGGTGGACCCCAAAGACTCAACTATAAGACTCTTGGAAGTCATCAAATTATCCATTTAATTAAAAATTAAATTATATTCATTAAATTATAATCAATGACATCAAATTTATAAAACAGATTATGTAAATTAAGCTAAAGTTTTTAATT